>VCHN02000450.1:10980-38308 GCA_007115665.2 Sequoiadendron giganteum
AGAGAGATAGAGAGAGAGTCATGTAGGAGAAAAGAGTAAAGGAGAGAAAGAGGAAGAGGGGAAGAAGGGGAGAGAGATGGAGAGAGAGAGAGGGGGGAAAGATAGAGGGAAAGGGAGAGGGGAAGGAGAGAGAGAGAGAGAGAGATAATTTGGAGGTGGAAGGTTGAGGGGAAGGAGGGGAGAGAGAATTAGGAAGGTGAAGGGAGAGGGGAGGAGGGGAAGAAAGAGAGAGAGAGAGAGAGAGAGGGAAAGCGAGAATATTTAAATATTTTATATATTGGTAATATTAATTAGTTATATAATATTTTATATATTAACTTAATATATATATATTTAAAAATATTTATACATTAACTAGAATATATAAACAATATTTAAATATTATACATAATAATATAATAAATTATATATTATACAGAATTCCATAAGAGATTATCATAAATTATAAATTATATTGTATATTTTCAACTAGATATATTAAAATAAACTATAAATTATTTATTGCAATTTTTTAAATCATATATTAAAACCTATATTAGATTTTTTTAAATTATATATAAAAAAAACCGGATATCTGATTCAAATCGGATATCTGATTTGGAAATTGTAATTTTTTCAATCATATATTAAAAACTATATTAGATTTTTTTAAATTATATATAAAAAAAATCGATATCCTATTTGAACCAGATATCCAATATGTCTGACACAAAACCTACTACCTAGGGATTAGCCTTGGGTTTCCTTCAAAATTTGGCTAGGACATGCTAATCCTAAGAAGTCAACACAAAAAATGTGTTTAACAGCTTACCTTGCTTTTCTAGACTTCGCCCATGTGGCTGATGACATTTTTTACCCTAAATTGATGAAACGAAAAGGGTTTTTAAAGGAGATTCTCATCTTTCTACCAATATAAATTATACTTTACTTTGAATTTAATAAATTCTTATTATTCATTTTTTATTTGAATTAAGACTAAATTCCTAATTGATAGGCTGATTGAAAAACATCTATATCTTTCAAATTGTATCACATTTTTTTATTCCAAAACATGTGTCACATTCTATGCTTCGCATACAATAGGATTAAAAAACAAAATGAATTTAATGAATTTTTGACCAAGTTAAAGTGGTCAGACATACGAGTTTTTATATTTTTTAAAAGTTGTAATAAAAATTCATAATTAATTATTTACTTGGAAAAATAATACAAAAAAATTTGCATCACATCGGGACATGAGTCCTCTCCTTACATTTAAAATATTATTAAAAAGTATTATCATTTTATTGTGGTTAGGGTGGTCAGACAGACACCTACTTCTTATTTTTTCCCTGAAATTTAAGTACTACTCCATTGAAATTTCAAATTTTCACCAAATAGATTTTTTTTTTAAAAGGTATATCTAGTAGTTTAGAAACTACATTCAATTTTCTACAGATTCTATTGTTACATATTTTTTAAATAATATAAATAACTTATTCAAATTTTTACGTCAATTTGCCTAACTTTGATTTTTCTGAATTTTCATTGCCACTTAAGGGCCTATTTTTTCCATGATGATCCTACACATATCCTATTTCAATCATGAAAAATTTAAACACAAAAATGGAATGTGTGATTTTGAAGACATTCATACTATTTTGTAGCATTCCATGTTGTAGAACCATGGGTGTTAAGAAGCTAGGAACCCACCATGAGACAACCCTTTGCATTTAAACAAGCAAATTCAAATAACTAAAGCCCCATACTCTATTTTCCCAATTAGAGGACATTCATACTATTATATAGCATTCCATGTTGTAAAAACATGGGTGTTAAGAAGCTAGCAACCCAACATGAGACAACCCTTTGCATTTAAACAAGGAGATTCAAATGACTGAAACCCAACACTGTGTTTTCTGAATTACAATATTTTTTGCACTTTATGTTTTCAATCATGTGAAATTTAAACACAACAATGGAATGTGTGATTTTTTAGAAATTCATATTGTTTTGTAGCATTACATGTTGCAAAACCATGGGCGTTTAGAAGCTAGCAACTGAGCATGATACAACTCTTTGTATTTAAAGAAGGAGATTAAAATGACTGAAACCCCACACAGTATTTTCCACATTATAGGACATTCATACTATTTTGTAGATTTCCATGTTGTAAAATTATGGGTTTTAAGAAGCTAGCAACTCAAAATAAGAGAAACCTTTTCATTTAAAGAAGGAGATTCAAATGACTAAAACCCAAAACTGTGTTTTCCGAATTACAAATATTTTCTACACTTTATTTTTTCAATCATGCAAAATTTAAACACAACAATGGAATGTGTGATTTTGAAGACATTCATACCATTTTGTAGCATTCCATGTTGCAAAACCATGGGTTTTTAGAAGCTAGCAACCAAGCATGAGACACCCCTTTTCTTTTAAAGAAGGAGATTCAAATGATTGAAACCCAACACTGTGTTTCTGAATTACAGTTATTTAGTGCACTTTATTTTTTCAATCATGTAAAATTTAAACACAACAATGGAATGTGTGATTTTGAAGACATTCATACTATTTTTTAGCACTCCATGTTGCAAAACCGTGGGTGTTAAGATGTAAGCAGCCCACCATGATACAACCCTTTGCATTTAAACAAGGAGATTCAAATAACTAAAACCCCACACTGTGTTTTCCCAATTACAGGACATTCACACTATTTTGTAGCATTCCATGTTGTAAAACTATGGGTGTTAAGAAGCTAGCAACCCAGCATGATACAACCCTTTGCATTTAAAGGAGATTCAAATGAGTGAAACCCAACACTGTGTTTTCTGAATTACAGTTATTTTGTGCACTTTATTTTTTCAATTATGCAAAATTTAAACACAACAATGGAATGTGTGATTTTGAAGACATTCATACTGTTTTTTAGCATTGCATGTTGCAAAACCATGGGTGTTTATAAGCTAGCAACCCAGCATGAGACAAAAATTTGCATTTAAAGAAGGAGATTAAAATGATTGAAACCAAACACTCTGCTTTCCGAATTACAGTTATTTTGTGCCACTTATTTTCTCAACCATCTAAAATTTAAACACAACAATGGAATGTGTGATTTTGAAGATATTCAAACTATTTGGTAGCATTCCATGTTGCAAAACCCTAGGTGTTAAGAAGCAAGAAACCCACCATGAGACAATCCTTTGCATTTAAACACGAGATTCAAATAACTGAAACCCCACACCGTGTTTTCCCAATTACAGGACATTCATATTGTTTTGTAGCATTTCGTGTTGTAAAACTATGGAGGTCAAGAAGCTAGAAACCTAGCATGAGACAACCCTTTGCATTTAAACAAGGAGATTCAAATGACTGAAAACCAACATTGTGTTTTCTGAATTACTGTTATTTTGTGCACTTTATTTTTTCAATCATGTCAAATTTTAACACAATAATACAATTTGTGATTTTGAGGAAATTCATATTGTTTTGTAGCATTCCATGTTGCAAAAATGTGGGTGTTAAGAAGCAAGAAACCCACCATGAGACAATCCTTTGCATTTAAACAAGGGATTCAAATAACTGAAACCCCAGACCATTTTTTCCCAATTAAAGAATATTCATACTATTTTGTAGCATTCCATGTTGCAAAACCATGGGTGTTAAGAAGCTAGGAACCCAGCATGAGACAACCCTTTGCATTTAAACAAGGAGATTCAAATAACTGAAACCCAACACTATGTTTTTCGAATTATAGTTCTTTTGTGCACTTTATTTTTTCAATCATGCAAAATTTAAACACAACAATGGAATGTGTGATTTTGAAGACATTCATATTGTTTTGTAGCATTCCATATTGCAAAAATGTGGGTGTTAAGAAACAAGAAATCACCATGAGACAACCCTTTGTATTCAAACAAGGAGATTCAAATAATTGAAACCCCACACCGTGTTCTCCCAATTAAAGTTATTTTGTGCACTTTATTTTATTCAATCATGCAAAATTTAAACACAAGAATGGAATGTGTGATTTTGAAGACATTCAAACTATTTTGTAGCATTCCATGTTGCAAAACTATGGGTGTTAAGAAGCAAGCAACCCAGCATGAGACAAACCTTTGCATTTAAAGAAGGAAACTCAAATGATTGAAACCCAACATTGTTATTTCTAAATTACAGTTATATTGTGCACTTTATTTTTTCAATCATCCGAAATTTAAACACAAGAATGGAATGTGTGATTTTGAAGACATTTGTACTATTTTATGGTATTCCATGTTGTAAAACCATGGGTGTCAAGAAGCAAGCAACCCATGATGAGATATTCCTTTGCATTTAAACAAGGAGATTCAAATAATTGAAACCCCACACCGTGTTTTCCCAATTACAGGACATTCATACTATTTTGTAGCATTCCATGTTGCAAAACCGTGGGTGTTAAGAACCTATCAACGCAATATGATAAAAACCTTTGCATTTAAACAAGGAGATTCAAATGACTGAAACCCAACACTGTTTTTTCTGAATTACAGTTATTTTGTGCATTTTATTTTTCAATCATGTGGAATTTAAACACAACAATGGAATGTGTGATTTTGAAGACATTCATATTGTTTTTTAGCATTCCATATTGCAAAAATGTGGGTGTTAACAAGCAAGAAACCCACCATGAGACAACCCTTTGCATTCAAACAAGGAGATTGAAATAACTGAGACCCAACACTGTGTTTTCCAAATTATAATTATTTTCTGCATTTTTTTTTCAATCATGTAAAATTTAAACACAACAATGGAATGTGTGATTTTCAGGACATTCATAAATTTAAACAAGTAGATTCAAATAACTGAAGTCCCAACATTGTTTTTTCCAAATTACAAATCATAAGGTGTTGTAAAACCCTCCCCTGCAACCTAATTGTTTAGCACCCCTCACCTCGATTTGGTCAGTTTTCTCCTGCAACTCCTCCACATGCGCTTCAAAATTCAGCTTATAAGGTGTAGACTACAAAATAGCACTTGGATTTGGTCGGTTTTCTCCTCTGACTTGTTCATATGCACTCAAACCTTCAACCTTCAATGGGAAGACTGGAAACCATGTCATTCGCCATTTTTTTTGTGCCAAAAAAAATCCGGATGAAAGCGAGACTTCATGGGAAGCTAAGGTTCCTGCCTTTTTCGGTCGACAAGAGGCAAGAAACCCACCTGACGACACTATTAACTTCGACCTACCATTTCCCAGACATTTGGTGTTGTCTGTCGGTTTCTCAATTTTCAGCCCCCATCTGGCGGGCCTCGCACTACAACATCTCCTCATGTTATGTATGTTACCATGCATGTCGTTATGTTTGTTACTGTGCATGTCATTATGTATGTTTTCATGCATTTTTGTATCCACATAGGTCACTTTTATCTAGGATTTAGTCGGCGCCACATTAAAGAGAGTAAAATTTTATTTATATTAAATTATAAATCTTGTTACTAATTAGTTAATTCAATATTAAATTAGAAAACACACAAACAATATCAAATTGCATAATATTCTAGAAGATGGGCCATAAATTTATGTTACAATATTGAATGCCTATAGAATTCATTTATTTATTTATTTTAATTTATTGGAATAAGTTAAATAAAATTATTACATCAGAAAACAATAGAAAATAGCAAATGAACATTTTATTTATTGAAAAAAAGACATTATTAACATAATAAAAAAATTCATACTGATACCCAACAAGTCCAATATAGCAGTAGCAAATTCTATTGATACAAGTTAAAAACCATGTCACATAAGACATCTAGAGTAATACAAAACGTTAAAGGTAACTACCCATACAACAACAATGAATTTTGAAGCTTGATAGTTGTACAAACCTTGTTCCAATACTCTAATTCTTTGCACAAGTAAGGATGATGCTGGCAAGAAATGTGGTTGTAGACTTGAAAAATGAAGTTGGTATTTGGTTGACCATCCAAATGAAAACCCTCCCGAAGCCTTCACAATTTCCACACCCTTATCAAGAAAGCTAAATAGAAAGACTATAAAGCTCCCAGCTTCATAACCTTGTATAAAACCTTTCTCAAAATAAACCTCTTGCAAATTGGATTTAAATGATTTAATTTACATTTGTAGGTTGACCAATGTAACTTGAAGATTTGGCTTAGTTTGGAGAGTATGTTGGAGAATGGTGAAAAGGAGCAAGAAATTTTCATTAAGCATCAAGACCTCTATATCAAGAGGGAAAAATGCATGAGAGAATGAAGCCAAGCATCAAAGTCTCCAAATAAATTTAAGGATAATTTGCCTAAAGGTTTGAGAGATAAGATTGTGATGTTGAGAAAGCCCAAGAAGCACAGATCTCCAAGTCCACTTGTGGGATATAGTAGCAAGGAAAGTGGATGAGAGATAACACCAAAGGTTATGGGCATGAGGTCAGAGCCAAAACATATGCATAATAGGCCCTCATTTAGATCAGAATGGACATGAAGGGGAGGGAGTTAAGAAGTGAAGGCAATCTACAATAGGCAATTTAACATGAAGAATTTTCTATGCCATGAGTTGGGACGGACCATTAGCTTTGGAATGCCAAATTTGGGAGCTTAGTTTTTTCCATTTAGCATGGTTAGACATACAATTCCATTTAAGATTAAGCTGACAGGCAAGGGAAATGGGGGGCAAGATTTTCTGATAGACAATCTTGAGAGGAAAAAAATGAAAGATGTGGTTGTTAGGCCATTTACAGTCTTTGAGACATTTATCCTTGAAAGATGTAGATAGTAAACAAAATATCTCAGGGGTAATAAGTTGTTGAATTTCTAGAACAACATCTTTGATGGTTGGAGAAAGATTCAATTAGGCTTTGAGTTGTTGCTAAGATTTCCAAATAAACATATTTGAGTCGCACAAATCATGAAACACTTGGATGGATTTTTTAAACAAGTATCTTCCTTTAAGGTTTTCTATCTTTGCAAGAGGAGCATCATCTTATTGAACCAACCAATTCCACCAAATGGAAGAAGACACAAAACTTAGACCATGACTTAAAGATTGATCATACCAAGATAGTCTTTGTGAAGTCATCTGCCAAGCAGTCCAGATGTTGTTAAATGGGATAAAACCACAAGTCTTAAAGAATGGAGCCATAAGAATCTTGTTCCTCTAATTAACCAAGTCCCAAGAGTGACTAGCTGAAGAAGTTTGTATTTGATAGTGAACTAGATATTTCCAAGGAGCATCCCCATCCAAGACCCTTATAATCCACTTAGTAGTAAGGAAAATTCATTGACTAAGAGGGTCAATGAATCTGAAACCCCCTGCTGTCTTTTGGATGAATGCAGTGGATCCACAAGGAATTAAAGAAAACCTTTCTTATTTCCCCACTTAGCCCAAAGGAAACTCCCAATCAGTTCTGTAAGATGCTTATAAATTTTTTTTGAAGGGATCTAACAAGAAGAGACGTATACATGAATAGCCAAAATGATTTTGTTGGCAACTTGAATTCTTCCACCTAGGGATAAAAATCAGTTGGTCCAATTTAAAAGCTTGCATTTGATTTTGGACAAGAACAAATTTTGTATATCTTTGAGAGAGACCCCTATGCCAAAGGGAATACCAATGTATCTTATTATAACACCATGTTTAACTTTGTGTCATTCAATAGGTATCCAAGGCGTTCAGGGGTGGAGCGGGTCATAAAAAATTATGTTTTATGCATAGCTAACTTGGAGCAAGAGATGGAGCAAAATAGATCCAAAATATCAAGAGTTTTAGCCACTTCATCAGTAGAATTATGGATGAATAACATGTTTTAATTAATAAAATGAGAATTTAGAGCTTTAGCATTGCTAGGAAGAGAGATACCCTAGATAATTTTTGTGGATAGTGCATGTTGAAAAACATAACCAAGAGCATCAACAACAAGAACATAAAGAAATGGTGCGAGGGGGAAGCCTTGGCGTATGGATTTTTGTAAGGGAAATTGAGGTGAAAGGAGACCATTAACAAAAAATTTGTCATTAGCATCCATGAACAAAATGTTGATATAGTTCCTGATTTTGGGACCGAATCCAAGCCACTTTATCATATTAATATTGAATGGCCAACGAATTCAATCATGTGCTTTATCAAAATCAAGTTTTTATAATTAGTGCATCTTGAGTAGATTGTTGAGCATATTCAACTATCTCCCAGGAAAGAATCAAGTTGTCTAGAATAAATATTCCTCCTAAGAATTTGGTATTTTTTGGACAGAAAATCATTTGGGTGATGGGCTTGAGTCTCCTTTCTAGAGCTTTAGCAATGATTTGATAGGATGTGTTGAGGAGGGTAATAGGTCTCCAACCTCTAATAATGTCTTCATTTTTTATTTTAGGGATAAGTTTGATTAGGCATTAATTTATAATAGCACCTAAGGAGCTAGTCTCAATACCCTCAAGGTAAACATTATAGAAATCCTCCCTAATGTGGGGCCAAAGAGCTCTATAAAATTCAATTGGTAAGCCATCAATTCTCTCGAACATTTTTCCAAGGACATACTATACAAGGATTCATCAATCTCTTCAATAGAAAGAAAGTGATCAAGTAATTTACTGTAATCATGATCTATTCTAATAGGAATGCAACCAAAAACACCTTCTTTAAGGATAGGAAGAAGGGGGTACTTTGTTGATTCATCTAAAAAAGGTTTTCATAATATCAACATGGTTGGTTTGTAAATTTCCATCTATATATTTAATAGCAAGAATGTGTTCCATTTTGTGCTTATGTTGGAGATAATGAAAAAAAAATTGATCCATGATCACCATCCTTAAACCATTGCAAGTGATCTCACACTTTCAAAACCTTTTCTTTTATAGGTAGCCATTTGATGAAGAGCATTCTCAACATAAGCAATAGATTGTTGCAAGTTAATATTATGAGGATTAGAGGCCAACAAGGTACGACCATGCTCCAATTCACCCTTGAGAGATTTTTCAAATCTGTGATGCTTAGCAGCAACCCTTTGACCATAATCATGAAGAAAGGTGACACACTTAGCAATAGTTCTCTCCCACCAGCTAATCCAAATATCTTGTTGGAGTTTAGGATCAACATTCCAAGTAGCTAAGAGGCCATCAATATAATCTTGGTTTTTAAGATGGGAAGTATTTAACTTGTAAGGAAGATCATGGCAAGGAGGAGTGTGGGTGGAGAGGGAAAGGGTGTTGAGGATGGGAAGATGGTCAGAAAGAGTGGTGGAAAGGTCCAACAAAACAAGGTGGATAGCATGTGAAGGAAAAATTGGGCAGTTAGGAGAGATAAAATCAATCTAGACTACTCAATTTATGATGGGATCCTTCACAATAATTGCTCCAAGTGAACCAGTAGGTCATTTGGAGGCTAGAGTTACCTCGAATGGGATCATGCACTCCTCGAGAGTTTCAGGTCAAGGTCCAAGCCTCAAATTCGGAATGGCATAGGTGAGCATAATTATCCCAACTACGATCTAAAGGATATTCAACCATATTAAAGTCACCCCCCAACACCTATTTAGCTTTTGGAAGGTGAATACAAAGCCACTCCCAAAGGATATTTCTATCTAAAGGAGAATTGGGAGCATACATAGAACAAAATCCCACCAATAAACCTTTCAAAAGTATAGTAGCCCAAACACAGTGATGACTAGGATCTACACTAGAAGCCACTAAATTCTTAGCTAGCCACAGGGCTAGGCCCAACACCGCACCCGACCACCATTACTATGGCTGGTATGGAGGAAGTGGGCATTAGACCAAATGGAAGGAAGGGTAGCATCCAATCAAACAAAAAAATTTACTTCTTGAAGCATGAGCACATTAGTCTAATTATTCTGGATAGAATGTTTGACATGAAATTGATGAGTAGGGATTGTCAAACCCCACACATTCAAAGATAAAATGCTGCACTTCATTAAGTAGCAACAAGGAGAATTTATTCATCTTCCTATAGCACACTAAAGTTTTTCCTTGGAGATTCAAATTGCATACCCATAGAGTGGAGACTCCCTTCCCTAGTAAAAGCTCCCTTCTAACTCTAGCCCTACCTCTCAACCCAACATCCCTACAAATCAACAATTACAGGGATGTCAAAAAATAGTTACATGGGTATCAAAGAAACAATTAGAAAACTCATAAAACAAAATCAAGAAACAACTATTGTCAAGAGTCAACAACCAACAAGCTCAAGAAAAATCACAAAGAGTAGTAAGGAGAACAAAAAAGATCCTTGCCTACAAAATAGAGCACCAACATATCAAAAAAAATTATAAAACCCACTGAGATAAAGATGATTTGAAGGTAACTCATTCCTGATTGAATGAAAATTATGTGCAATTGACAAAGAAAATTGAAGAGAATCCATTTTTTTTTTTTAAAATGCCTTCCAAGAGTTGCAATCACAAAAAGTATAACTTCTAATTATGAGATCTTAGAGATCTCACATCTTGTATATTTTGAAGTCTCAGGAAAGAAAAGTAGTCAAGAAGAAAGGCATACATAACCTCTCAGAATACTAGAAGAAAATTAGAACTAACATCACTCCCCTCATGCCAATTCTTTCATGTGTGTTCCTTTTTCAATTTCAAATTTCTTTCTCTGATCATTTATCCATGGTGAAGCTAGGTGGGGGTCTTGTCGGTGTCCCCTTCCAAGACTTTGTCCTATGTGTCAGGGGTTATTGATGGTCATGTGATCCTATTGTTAGCCCCTCATTGTCTAAAGTCAAACATGACTGAATGTTATCTCAGAATGGTGAAAATGGAGGTCTTTTTCATCCTACTAGATCTCCTTTTGAGAATGCAAATTTGGCCCTCCATATGCAGACAAAATGGTGGGGATAGGTTCCTTATCCAAAATTGCTACTTCTTAAGCTTGTTGTGTTGTGGAAGGTCTAGAGGTGGTCATTTCGGATGAGATCATGGATGAGACAATATTGAATCTTCAGATCTCCCTTGTAGGGAATTTTTAGCCTTTAAACCTAATTTTGACCAAGTATATAAGTGGATTGATTCTATCTAGTCCTTGAAATGAGCAATTAACGTTAGTTCTATGTCAAATGGAATTTTTATTTTTAGCTTATTTAACCAAGAGGACTTGATATATTTTTTAACAATTGGTCGATGGTGTTTTGATTCAAACTTTCAAAACTATATTTCTTTGTGTAAATGGAAGTCTAGTCTGGACATAGCTGTTGATTTGTGTTCAACTACTCATACATGGGTCAAGCTCCTTGGTCCCCCCCTTGAATTCTAGAATCAAAGGGTGTTTTAGTGTATTTCCAATTCATTTGGTAGTCTCCTAACAGTTGATAAGGTCACTAGTACCCAAAAATATAGGCTTTTCTTTACTAGAATATGTGTGAATGTTTTCATTAATAAAGTCATACCTTACTTTATTACACTGAAATTAAAATTTGAGACATGGACTCAAGCCCTAAAATGTGAGAATGCAAGGCTCTTTTATCAGCTCTGTGGAAAATTTGGCCACTTTTTCATAATATCAAGAAGTAGAAAAACCAAAAAGACAAATCAATAGTCACCAAGCATATTTCTTCTCCCTCTTCTTGTGAGTTGCAAAATAGAAATTCTAAATTTGGTTTGATTTCCACTATCCCTATGGAGCTTGTAGTGGAAAATCCTAAATATATGCAGGTTAAAGGAATGGTCATTGGTTGTGGGGAGAATTTCACGAAGGAAACTCTAGTGGTTTCTCCTCTTAAACTCAAAAGTCAAGATCATAGTGTTGGAATAGAAGGGGAGTTTTTGTTCCCCAACTCCCCCTTAGAAGTATAAAATTGGATATTGGTATGAACCTATGTGTTTCCTTGGACAAAGATGACTCAGTATCTCAGGAAGTTCGTCAAAAGAAAATGTAGGAATCACTAGCCATTTTGGATTTCAAAGAGTTCAAATCTAATTTGTCTAGTTTAAAATAAAGGATTTGGAAGAACCTTGGGCTCAAGTTTATGCTAAATCTAAAAATAAGAAGAAAGCAGTTGTTGGAAATTATCTAAAAGCTAGAAGAATGAACAAAAAAGATGTTAGAACTAGAGAAGAGGCAAGAGATATTTCCTCTAGAAAATAGAGGATCCTTGAGGGCCTCTCAAATCAATTTTAATCAAATAAATAATCTAGGAGGGTCCTCTTCTCTTGTCAATATTGAGGCAATATTGATTTCTTTGTTCCCAAAGAAGATTTTGGAGTGGAATATCTGATGGGTGAATAGTTCTCTTAAAAAACCTCTTTTGAAGTGTTCTATAATAGATTTTAATGTTGACATTCTCTTTATCTAGGAAACTAAAATGCAACAAGACCCTTTTGAAAAAAATGGCTAAAAATATCTTACCTAGACCTGAGTATTGTATCAACAATGTTGAAGGGGCTTCAAGTGGCCTTGTGACTGTTTGGAATCTAGACAAGATTATTAGTGTCAAAGGATTTAGTACCATGAAATTTTTAGTAACCGCTATGGAAGATGGGAAAAATGGGTTGAAGTGGAATCTCCTTAACATTTATGCTCCTAATACAAGGCTTACAAAGAACCAATTTTGGAATTTGTTGTTGGTTCTTCTATCCAATAACCAAAAAGAGAGGTGGATGCTTTATGTGGATTTTAACACCACCTTTACCCCTCAAAGAAGCTTAGGTGTGTGGAATGTTTCTTTGATAGCATGATGGATTTTTCCAACTTTATTTCGATCCAAGGTCTCTTGGATGTGGACTTAATAGGCTCAAATTTTACATGGTATAATAGACACCATGGACAAAACCACATATAAGTAAAATTGGATATAGTGCTGATTTCTGGTGATTATAATCTAGCAAAGATGTTTCTATCTGCTCCTCTGAGATCTACCTCTAACCATAGTGCTCTTATATTGAATTGGGAGAATCAACAAAATTCTAGTACCTATCCATTTAGATATGAGATTATTTGGAATCTTCACTGAGATTTCAAAGATCTAGTCCAACTATGGTGGAACCTTCCTTTCCAAGGTACCCCTATGTTTTGAATAGCTCAAAAACTAAAAATAATAGTCTAATGTTTAAGGCTAGAACAAAATTTCCTTTGGTAGCATCTTCGAAATAAAAAATTATATCCTCTTCAATCTCAAAACTATTCAAGATAAGATGGAAAAGGGTGAGATTGATGAGGATATTTCAAAAAGGGAAAGGGAAATCAGGGAGGAGTTGTTTCTTACTGTGAAGGAGGAAATCTTCTAGAAACAGAAATCTCATGTGCAATGGCTTCAAGAAGTAGACATGAACAAAAAAAAAATCACCAATCGACCTTAAAGCATAGAAGAAGGAATAAAATCAAATTCTTTGTTAATAGAAATGGAGATCTACTTACTAAAGAATATGACTTCACAATGAAGGAAATCTCCTTCCAAAATGTGGGAAGTGATCAAGACCTCCTTTCTAATGAATTTGATACTCTTGGAAGTCATCCCAAAGGTGGTTTCTAAAAATAATTTAAAGGATCTTGGAAAGGTGGTAACAATGCAATAGGTTAAAAAGGGGATCTTTCAAAGCCCTTGGTCTTGATATTTCTCCTCTAGCTTGTTTTGAGGACTTCTAGGAAATCGTTTCCTCTAATCTTCTAAATGTTGCTAGAGACTTTTTTAGATTAGGAAGGCTTCTACACTAGGTTAACTCTACATAATTTGTCCTAGTTCCTAAGAAATAAAATTCCACTCCAATGCATGATTACCACCCTATAAGTCTTTAAAATACGGTGTACAAAATCTTTCCAAAAATTATTGTCAATAGGCTAAAGACACTACTTGACAAAATGGTTTTGGGAAGTCAAAAAGGTTCTCTTATTGGAAGATAGATCCTTAATGCTGCTATTATTTCCCATTAATTTTTACATTCTATGGAACACTCGAGAAACCTAGGTATGGTTCTCAAAGTTTATATCTCAAAAGATTATGATAGAGTGTCTTGGAATTTACTTTTTACTGTTTTGGAGAAATATGGGGTTGGTGGAATTTTATTTTTTTTAGTCAAGGAATGTGTTTCCACTACTATATTTTCTATTTCTCTTAATATTGTAATGAAAGGTCATATTTTGTGGTAATTTATTAAGACAAGGGGACCCTCTCTCCCCTTATTTATTATTTTTGTTGAAGTTTTGGGTTGAAATATTTAGAAAAATCTAGATAGAGGTAATCTTAAAGGGATCAAAGCTACTTCTTCACTCCCTCCAACTTCTCATTATATATTTGTTGATGATACTATTATTTTTGGAGTGTCTTCTATTGTAGAAGAAGCTAAATGTAAATATATCCGTCAAGAGTATGCTAAAGCCTTAGGCTAGTACATCAACTACACTAAGAGTAAACTGTACTTTTGGAATACTAATCAATAGGTGAAGGACAAAGTTTTAAGAATCCTTGACTGCTAGGAGGTTGTTCTTCATGATGTGTATCTTGGGCTAACCTTAAGGGTTAAAAAGACTCATCATTCTCTCTTAAATGGTATAATTGAAAGAATCCAAAAAATGCTTGTAGATTGGAAAGGTAAATTGTTGACTCAAGATGGTGCCTTTTAGCTATTGAAGTCTTCCCTTAAAAATATCTCAAAGTACTTCCTTTCCCTCTTTAAGATGAAAACTTTCATTATTAGTAAAATAGAGCGAATTCAAAGGACCTTCCTTTGGATAGGAACAAAAGAAAAGGTTTGTGCTCCTTTGAAATATGGGGTTCCGAGGATCTGAAGACTGAACTTGTTTAATAAAGCACTCCTCTCAAAAAATTGGTCATTTTTTATTCAAGGGAAGAAGGAATGGGCTCATATCCTAAGAACTAAATGTATGGGGAATAAATTCCCTTACTAAATTTCTTCCTAGGAATGGCCCAAAGGTTTGGCCATATGGAATAATATTATGAAAACAAGTACTTTAAAGAAAGGTATTAGAAGATGAGTTGGGAATGGAAGAATAATTTGGTTCTAGGAAGATTCCTAGGAAATTGGTCCTAGTTTGTTATCTGTGATCCAATTAAATCCAATTAAACATGATCTCTTAAGACTTTATGGGACTATTCTTTATGACTATTTTTATTGGAGTGGAGGGACTCCTAAATGAAAAAAAAAATTAGGCAAGATGTTCTTAATATGAGAATTAGGAGAAGTGGTAGTCAGTCCTTGTTATATGAGTCTTTCTCCATCTTTTATTCTCTAATTGATGACTACCCCTATTTTTCCAAGAAGGCGAAGACGCTTGGGTTTGGAGAGATAACTAATTTGGAATATTTTTGGTTAAAGATTCCTATATGAAATTGGATCAACTATCCCATTCTCTACAGATTTTCAACTAGAGAAAATTTTGGAATGCCAAGCTAATTCCAAAAATCAACTATTTTTGGTGGGTTGCAACACATGGTAGAATTCTCATAATTGATGTTTTGAATAGGAAAGGGTTACAGTTTATAAATAAATGTTCTCTCCATTTGGAAGCTACTTAAAGTATATCCCATTTTTTGTTTCATTGTCCCTTTGTGAGGGAAGCCTAGTCATTATTGCTTTAGAATTTGTTGATTGATTGGATGTTTCCTCTTGAGCTAAAATATTTTATTAAACTATGGAGCTTTAGTCCCTTCTCACATCCAATCACTATGTAATTATGGTAGAAAATTCCTATCTTCATCTCTTGGTACTAATGGAAACAAATAAATAATAGAATATTTAGAGAACAACAAAAGAGTTGTGTGGATATCTTCTTTGGTATGAAAATAAGAAATTAAGGAAAATATCAACTCAAACTGCTTTGGTGTTTCGAAGGTCATGCCAACCTATAGAGATCTTAGAATAAAATAGATATGGGGAATCAAACATGACCTCACTAAAATAAATTGGGCTAATATATTAAGTAGAAAAATGACTATGTGGACTCCTTCGTCGGATGGTTGTCTCAATTTGAACTTTGTTGGTTGTTCAAAGGGAAATCTAGGGGCTATGGATGTAGACAATTTTTTGATGGAATAGAAGGTTAAATTCATCGAAGCCTATGGAAAATGTTTGGGGATAGCTACTAGCAATGAGGTTGAAGAAGTAGTTGCTTGAAGTGGGACTAAGAGAACTAAAGAACTTGGGTTTGAAAAAATCA
This sequence comes from Sequoiadendron giganteum, assembly GCA_007115665.2. Taxonomy (NCBI): domain Eukaryota; kingdom Viridiplantae; phylum Streptophyta; class Pinopsida; order Cupressales; family Cupressaceae; genus Sequoiadendron; species Sequoiadendron giganteum. The sequence continues at coordinate 27,085 of VCHN02000450.1, forward strand.
TTAGCAAGGGATATTCTAAATTGATTATTGATTCTCATAAAGGTGTGGTGGAGGCCCCCTAGAAATTCAAGAGTATGATTGAGGACTCCAAGAGAATGATAAAATAATTTGATCACTATGTTTTGCAACATAATTTTTGAGAGGGGAATAAAGCTATGGATGTGGTTTCTAATGTTGATTTATCCAATTTTTGGTGGCTATTTTAGAAATTTGAGGACCTTCCTCAATCCATAAGGGAATATGTCTCAGATGACCATTTTCAAATTTCTGATACGAAGTTTAGTCACCTTGGATGATATGGAGTTAACAATTTATTTTCCCAATGGATGGAGAGTAAAGTGGTTTTATGGGTTAAGATATGGTCTAACTTTTGTTTCTTCTTTTTGAATTTGAATCTTCTAGATCAAACAAAGACATGTGAAAAGAGGGAAAGATTGGTGGATTGTATGGATGGCTTTTCTTATGTCAACTCCAATAAATTTTTTAGTCACGAGCTACTTTATTTACTTAAATGGTCTACCTATTGGATCAACTTGCTAGATAAGGATGGTGGAGGAAGGATTTTGGGATTTTATCAAAACCCATTTAAGGTGACTTGGATTTTGGAAAGATCAGATATTAATAAAATTAATGACCTTGGCATTATTATTCCCTCCATAAAATTTAATTTAAGGAGTAAACCTCTTAAAATGATGTATCTTATAGTGGGGTTGGCTCTGACATGACTAAGTACTTCAGTAGTAATTTAGCTAAGGTCATGAGTTTCAAATATTTTATGACCTTTAGATTGCAAAGAAATAATAAGGAGGCTTACCACATGATTTCTAGGATGCCTTTTGAGAAGTCACATAATCTCTCCCTTGATGGAAACTTGAGTTTAAAACATTTTATTAATTTAATGAGTGTTAGTATTCCTCACGTGGCTTCTTGGTTGTGTCTTAAGATTGATATGATCTAGCCTAAGATTCAAATGGCTTTGAGTTGTGATACTAGTATTATTAAAATTATTGGTCAATCTATCCAAAAGAAAGGAAAGATTAACCCAACTTATTTAGAGATTTTATGGTTTCATAATTTTCATTTAATTCTCAAAGCTTACAAGAATTGTCATTATTCTCTAGGGGTGAGTTTTTCAAAGAATTCTAATTACAATTTTGAGGTGAAAGCAAAGAAAAATTCTACAAGTTGTTAAATAAATATAGGGGGGGAAATAAAAAGGAGTTGTTTTTATGTGTAACTCTGCATAAAAATGTAGAACTATGGAATCTCTTTGAAGACATAGGTATGGCTTCATTTTTCATGGTGATGAAAAGGTTTAATGATTATCTGACTTCCAAGTTATTCAACTCGTGGTGAGAGGATAGGGTTAAAACTAGTAGATCACTTTTACTATCACTCCAAATATTATTGTTGAAGCTACAAGATTAGAAGGTTGTGGCCTAAAATTTTCTAAGGTGGGCAATGGTAACTATCAAGACTTTACTGATAGTTTTTTGGAAGGTTATTTAAAGTTGTAGAGATATCAAAATTCTTATGATCGTGAAAATTTTTTGATTCCCTATGGCCTGGTGAGTGTACATATAATCAAATACTTTATCCTAGAATTTACATACACTACTATTCACAATTACCATTTTCCATTTGTAAATCATATTAGGAGAAATGAAAGAAGAATCATCTCCTATTTCATGTTTTCCTCATTGAAATAATGAAAAGCTAAATGTGCTTCCCCTCCCCTTCACTAAGGTTTGATTCAAAGGAGTTTTATAATCATGTATTTTCCATCACTCCATTGTCTATCCCTACTAACATTGAATAACCCATTCAAGTTGAACCCCTTAATAACCAATCCCTTCTTTCTCTCAATCGTAGCTCAAGTAAGAAACAAAAATTGGCCAAACCCTTGTCTAAGGCTCTGTTGAGTATTATACCCCCTTTTCATGTTGCTCTTCTTGTTATTAGTGAGGAAAAAGACCAATCAACCCCTCAATCTCAAGCTAAGGACCCCTAAATTCATAAATATTAAAGACGAATCATTGGGTTCACCCCCTAAAGGAAATGAAATTTTGGGTAATCCCTCTCAAGTCAAATGTAAGGGTCAACATATTATTGAGACGAGAATGGTGAAGAAGGTTATAATTGAAATCCCAAATGAGGGAGAGTTTGGTATTATGGAGGACTCCAAATATGGAAAAGGAGAATGAAGGTATACAAGACTAGCAGACAAAAATGCTAAAGGAAAAAAGTTGTGGTTTGAAGAACAAGAAAATGGGTCCTTAGACGAAGAATTTATTCCCATGCAAAAAGAACCATTAGATTTGAGTCAAAATGAATTAGAGGTGGTTCTTGGAGAGGACTCAGGTGATGACTCTGCCAATAGTGATGACATAGATGAGTAGTAGAGTCAAGAACAAAAGGTAGTGAAGGACTCTGAGGAAGACAATGAAGAAGAAATTGAACAAAAGGACAAAGAGCAAGAAGAAAATGTGTATGAAATGGCTGACCTTGAGAATGAAGGAGCACTAGATAATAGGACCCTTCAACACTACAATATCTAATTCATCACTCTACAAAAAAAAGTACAAAGATTGCATAGTGCTTTTAATAGATTGGTCTCTATTACCCATGGTATAATGAATAGGGAAATATTTGGTACTATGTTTTAATTGTCTAATATTAGGAAGAGGAAAAGGAGAATGGAATCAAATTAGGGAATGGACATACCAACTATGGATAATGTTGTAGAAGCAATGGAACTTTGGAGTGAAGAGCTAGACCTACTAAATAAGGAGTGGGACTTGATTAATAGTCCTAAGGATTAGTAGTTTTTTGTTATTTACTTGTTTTCAGGCCTCTATAACTATTTCTTTATTTGGCCCATGTGCATCCTTATTTTGTGTTGAGTCCTATAGTTTGGTTTTCTCTCTAGAATGTTTATTGGTTTCTTTTTTATGCTTATTCACGTGGTTGGTTGGCATGTTAATGTTTTGTTCTCTTGGTAGGTTGGGTTATTCTACTATTGCTATTTTTCTATGTTTTGAAATATTAGCTGTGTGTCTTGTCTTATGATTATCTATATGGGATTAGGGCTCTAACCCCACTTTTTTAATCAAAGAAACAATGAGCCACACAACCATAGTAAACCATCAGATACAAAAAAGAGGCCACATCAACAAAATCATGGTCAAGGACTCATAGCACCTTAAAGAAGGATTAGCCCCCTAAAGTTTGATAGTCACTAAAATTGCATTAAATTATTGACTGATCAACATTCCGAACAACCTTCCAACCAAAAACATTGGTTTTCGTCTCCAAAACATTGACTTGCACTTTTATCACACCTAATAAAATATTGAGATTAGGACTAGTTTTGATGAAAGATATTGCATAAGGTTGAGATGGGAGGAGAGGCTCATATAGAGGATTAGAGATTCTATTCAAATTGTATATAAGGTGTGACAGAAAGAAGCTAAGCAAATAAATTTTCAAATGTGTTTTAGTATAATATACCTGAAGGTCTAGGAAATGAGATTGTGGTACATGAAGAGATCAAGAAGCGACACTTTTTATAATGTAACCTATGGAAAAAGGGAAAGGAGGTTTGAAAATAGGTATTTCCATAAGCATTGGGCATATGGGTAGAACCAAAAGGAATGTTTAGTAGTCTCTTTTTTTGCATAGAAAGAGGAAAATGTAGAGGGGGGGATGAAGGAAAGATTATCACCAATAGGAACTTTAACATGTAAAATTTTCATAGATGTAAATTGGGCTTGGGCATTGAATTTAGATTTCTAAATAATAGCACTTAACTTGTTCTATTTAGCATGATTGAACTTGAAGTGTCATTTCACATTAAGGCTTGAAGACAAGGATAATGTAGGCATGAGTTTTCTATAGAATTTTTTAATAGGGAATACACATAAGTTTCAATTGTTAGGTCATTTCTAGTTTATAATGAAGTTATCTTGGTAGGATGTGGATAGAAAATTGGACAATTCAAGTTAACCAAGTTGATAGATTTAAAAAATCAGAGGTTTTCCAATAGGGAAAGCATAAACTAAGATGTACGATGTTGCCATGATTTCCAAGTAGATGTGTACCTTTAATATTTCTATGAGTAGCAAGAGGATAATTACTAATCTAATCCAAGTAGTTACACTAGATGGAACAAGATGCAAAACATAAGCCATGACTTAAAGACTAGATTTACTATCAAAGTTTTTTGAAGTAATCTTCTAAGCTTTCCAAATGAAGTTGAAGGGGATAGAACCATGAGTTCTAAAATAAGTATCAAGAAAAATATTATCTATACACTTTAGGGTATGTGTAGGACCATGATGGGCCAAAAAGTGGTGATATGTAAGTGATGTGATGGCCCATGTGGCTGATGACTTTTTTTAACCCAAAATTGATGAAACAAAAAGGGGTTTTAAAGGAGATTCTCACCTTTCCACCAATAGAAATTATGCTTTACATTAAATTTAATAAATAATTATTATTCATTTTCTCTTTCAATTACGACTAAAGTCCTGATTGATAGGCTGATTGAAAAACATGTTAGATGTTGTGGTTGTGTTACTAATATGTGGTTGTCATTGATGTCAACACTATTAGCGTTGAATCTTCTTAAGGCTATATATGTCGAGGATATTGAGAAAATTGTAAAAAATATAGTACAGGTAGCTAGTGGACCTCATAAGGTCGGAATGTTGGAAAGCTCTATGCATTGAAGATCTGAAGGTGTGCTTCAAAGGGTTTGTTGATGAATTTTTCTAGTATGTTGTCCAAAATTTTTAGAGGTTCGCATAAAGATTTGTGGAAGTTATGAAAATCTATGTTCTTGCAGTTATTCGATTTCTATAGATGGTGTTCTTGGTTGAAGTGGATGAAATTATGGTAATTTCATGTGTTGCGCATGTACCTATGATGTTCATGGATGATTCTAGATCATGCTCTATCATTGTACATTCACATTGATTGATGTGTTCTTGATCGGAGATTCTTCTGATATGTGCCCAAGTTTTCATGTTCTTCACCGACATGATGATGTTAGCGTGTTGCAGATCCATGAGGATTAATATCTTATTGTTTGGCATGTTTGGAGGTGTTTTTTTGGGTCCTCACTATGTTGTGACTGACTTGTTTTGGTGTGCATTTTAATTTATTCATGTATCAAGGCTGACAGTTATAATTTATTCTTTATTTGTGGCTGATAGAATATTGGATGTAAATCCGTGTAGCAAGTATATATATGAGATTCTCTTCCTCATTTAGTGTGAAGTTCTCAAGTGTACAAGTGATTCACATGTGTGAATAAAGGTCAAATCATTTAGAGAAGAGTGTGGAAGAGTTTGAGCAGAGGGTGGAAGAGTTTGAAGAAGTTTTTGTGTGCCTAACTGGAATTGTAATCAAGATTTTGTAGAAGCTAATTTCTCAATTCAACTTCATCAGATGGATTTAATCTAATTACTGTATGTAAGGAAGTGATCCTTCCCTTTGAGAATTGTGATCTAGGTAGAGCACGTAAATGAAAGTGCATTCCTTTTTATTCTTCATTATACTTCTAACAAGGTATAATCTTGTGGACTAACATCCATCGTGTTTTTTCCCCTAACATGTTTTCCATGTATAAAATCTTGGTGTTCATGTGTCTCTGATGTGTTGTTGATTTAATTCTTGCACTGTTAATTATCATACCTATGATATAAGGTTGATTAATGTTGTATAAGTTTGATTTTGGTAACAACTGATTCACCCCCCCTCTTAGTTGTCTATCCTTGTTTTTCCAAAAATTGGTATCAGAGCTAGTTCCTCTGAAAGAAGCTTAACAACTTGAGGTGATCTGAGATGGCATCATTCAAGAAGGATAGTCCTAGATTTGATGGTACAAACTACTCTCTATGGAACATTAGGATGGAATGTCATTTGAAGTGCATTGGGGAACTTTTTTAGTAGATGACAAAAAATGCATACACTATTCCTCAGAATGGTCCTTCATCTGAAGATGAAATCAAGCAAGAAGAAATTAATACTAGGGTAGTAGAAACATTGGTGAGTGCTTTAATAGATTCAGAGATGAAAAATGTATTGGGAAATCATGTCTCAATTTCTAGTTTATGCCTCTACCTTATTCAAACTTGGCGGAAAATGTTCATTCTTAGCCTTTACCGCTTTACTGCTACGGTTTGGTTTGCCCCTGGTGGTACCATGGTGACAAGCTTGGTGGTTACCACCTTACCATGCACAAAGATTTTACTCACCATGGTGGTTACGGTAGGCAGCTTGCAGCCTGCCTCGCCGGTCACCACCTTACCACGGTCGGTGAAGGCCTCCACTGTGGTGGTCGTGGTGAAGACGCCAGCAGTGGCTTGGTGATTACTACTCCTTCGCAGGTGGTGAGTTGTCTCACCATGGTGGCCAGAGTGAAGTCGCCAGCAGCTTGGTCAGCGGTTACCACTGCACTGCAGGCAATGGATCCTTTGACCATGGTGTCTGCGGTGAGATCATCGGCAGTGAGCCTAGCGATTACCACTCCACTGCAGCTGGTGAGCTTGCTCACCATGATGGCTGTGATAAGACCGCCAGCAGTCTAGTAGGCAGTCACTGCCCTACCGTGGGGTGGCCTGGCAGCCTCCGCGATAGCATGGTTTGACTGCTAGTGGTCCCTTAGGGTGTTCATTGTTGTACCGTGGCATGACTTGGTCAGGGGTACATTTGCATGGGGTGGTAAGTGACGAAGCTCGGTGAAGGTGAAGGGTGAGCTCAAATGAGCTCACCGCCTTACCACAAGGCGACTTAGACAGGGTTGTGGTAGTGTGGTAGGATCTCGATCGAGCTCGGATCTCGATTGACAAAGTTGGACCTGGTGGTCAAAGCACATAGCGAATGAAAGATGGACTCATGGTAGTTTGAAAAAATGTTGATTGGCCAAAAGCCAAAATAGTAAAGGTAGTAATTGCAGGTTGACTTTAGCTGATGAAAGGAACCCGATTTGGGTTGTGAAGTTATTACTAGGTGGTTCAATGCAATTTGTGCAGTTTGATTGCTTGCTTGAATGTTCGATGCATGAACCTGGAAGCCATGGGTTTGGTTAATACATTGAATGTGATGTATGACTTGTGTATTCAAGTACATGCTATATATGTTAACCAAAAGGTGATGGTTTGATAGTAAAAGGAACTAAGAGAGTTTTCATTGTATACTTTGATAGGAGTATTGTAATAGTAAGATAATATCTTGGAGAGCTGCTCTAAGTTGATCAGAGAGTAAGGGTTGATATTGTATGTAATTCATCATTATTGTAATACAATTGTTCTTGCTTGGTGTGGTGGGTTTTTTACCTGAAAAGGTTTTCCCACATAAATACTGTGTCATCTATGAATGCTTAATATTTTTTTATCCCTTTTATGTTGCATGTATTCATCTCAGTAGTTTTAAGAAGCTATTAGAACTCATTTTTTTTCTTCTCCTCTCTTGTATTAGTGTTAAGAGAATGTATTCCACACTATTGGGTCATTAGATCCATCCCTATTTTCCCTTCAAGTGGTATCAAAGCCTGGCCAGTTGTGTTATCCTTGAGAGAAAATCTACATTTTTTGTGCTAATACTGTTTCAGAGGGAGTCTTGCATTGTTGAAACTTGTTTATGTTTGAGATGGTGAGTACATGAGGTAGAGTAGATATTGAAAATTTTAATGGCAACAACTTTGAGTTATGCAAACTGAAAATGGAAGAGTTGTTGGTGGATAGAGACCTCTAGTTATCAGTTTCTACAACTAAGCCACAAAGTATGATGCAAGATTCTTGGGATCTTGTTGATAGAAAAGAAAGAGGTCTAATAAGACTAAGCCTAACCAATTTTGTACTCTTGAACGTCCATGAGGAGCAGTCTGCAGCTTCATTGTGGAAGAAGCTTGGTGATATTTATCAGGGAAAGTCTTTGGTAAAGAAGTTATTCTTGTGGAAGAAGTTGTACTCCTTGAAGATGGAAGAAGGTACATCTATTGTAGACCATCTAAACTCATTTAATATGAGTGTTACTTAGCTGGCATCTGTAGGTGTAAAGACTGAGGAGGAGGATCGTTGCATGCTCTTGTTGTGTTCATTACCTGACAGTTGGGATCATCTTGTGATGGTCATTGTAAGTACTACCACTACTTTCAAGATGGAAGATGTTGTTGCCTCATTTTTTTCTGAAGAGATGCGGAGGAAGTCTTCAGAGATGGCCAAAGAGGCTCTTGCTATTCAAGGTAGACCAAAGGAGAAAGGTAAGAAGAAAGACAAATAGTCAAAATCCAAATCTGTAGAGAGATCAAAGTCTCTTGGTAAAAAGTTCAAGGTGAGATGCTGGAATTGTGGGCAACCTAGTCATATCTAGAAGGAATGGAAGGAGAATAAGAAGAAGAATGCTTCTGAAAATGAATCTTTTCAAAGTGATGCATACGCCTTCATTGCAGCAGCCTTGACAACTCAGGCATTTGATGATGTCTGGTTGGTTGACTCAGGTGTGTCCTTTCACATGACATCCAATAGAGAATGGTTCTCTAAGTACAAGAAGTATGATGGTGGAAAGGTGTACCTGGCAAGTGATTCAACACTGGAGATAGTTGGTAAAGGAAGACTCAGAATTCAATTTCCTGATGGGAGAGTCAAAGGTATTGGTGGCGTACTACATATACTAGGTCTCGCTCAAAATCTTTTTTCTGTCAGTAAGTGAAATGATGCTGGTGTAGAGGTTTCTTTCTCAAGTAGAGGATGTAAAATGGCTAGAGGTGCAATGGTGCTGGCTAAGGGTGTTCATACTGGCACTCTGTATAAGTTGGATGCACATCTTGTTCAATGTAACAATGCCTCTGTAGAGTCATGTAAATCAGTCCCTATAGAGAAAGATGAAGACTCTTCTCTATCTGCAAATGCTTTGGAGGTAAAACTCCCAGTAGAGAAGACTATGTTGTGGCATCATAGACTAGGTCACATAAGTGAGAAAGGTTTAAAAACCTTGAAGAATAAAAATCTTGTAGAAGGGCTTGATGATTGAAACCTTGAATTTGATTTTTGCGGACATTATATCTATGGAAAACAACACCGTGTTTCATTTTACTCGGGTCCTCATAAATCTTCTGGTATACTGGATTATGTTCATTCTGATGTGTGTGGTCTAGTTAATGTTCCTTCATTATCAAAGTCTATATATTATATTTATTTTATTGATGACTGTTTGAGAAGGGCATTTGTATACTTTCTTAAAAGTAAATCAGAAGTGTTCAGTCGGTTTAAAGAATTTAAATCTTTGGTAGAGAATCAGACTGGAAGGAAAATTAAATGTTTGAGGACAAACAATGGCGGTGAGTTTTTTTCTGCAAATTTTGAAAGGTATTGTATAGATCATGGAATTAAAAGGCATAAGACAATGCCTTACACTCCACAGCAGAATGGAGTTGCTGAAAGGTTGAACATGACGCTGATGGAAAAGGCGAGTATGTTGAGCAGTGCTGGTCTGGAGCAGAAGTTCTGGGTTGAGGCTATGGCTACATCATGTTATCTAGTAAACTGATCTCCTTGCTCTGCTCCTGTTGATAAGACACCTTTGGAAGCATGGTCTGGTAAGAAGCCCTCTGTAAGGCATGTTCATGTCTTTGGCTGTGAGGCATATGTTTATGTGCCAAATGAAAAGAGATCAAAATTGGATAGCAAGGCTGTCAAGTGTATTCTCATCAGCTATGGCATTGGTGTGAAGGGATACAAGATTTGGAACCCTGTTACTGAGAAGGTTCTTTACAATAGAAGCATGATATTTCGTGAGCTGAAACCTTCAATAAGTGATCAATAACTTGAGACAGATTAGAGGGACAATAAAAAGGATGTTGTTGAGATTCCCCAAACTCTAGAAAGGGAAGAGCCGCATGGGGTACCTGAAACTGAGGAGAGTCCAAGCAGCTCTGAAAGTTCTGATGATGAAGACCATAACCTCATCAAGTAAGAAGGTCTACATGAGAAAAACAACAACCTAAAAGGTATGGTTTCTCACTGTTAAATTCGAACTGTGTCTATGCCTTAATTACTAGCACTGATGAGCCTAGGACTGTAAAAGAAGCAATTAGCATGACTGATTCAAATTCTTGGCTAGAAGCCATGAATGAAGAAATAGATTCATTGAAGAAGAATGAAACCTAGGATTTGGTGCCATTTCCTAAAGGGCGAAAGCCTATTGGTTGTAAGTGGATATTCAAAAAGAAGACAGGTCTTGATGGCAGTGTTGAGAAGTATAAGGGATGATTGGTTGCAAAGGGATTTTCCCAAATTGAGGGAATTGATTATGGAGAAATTTTTTCCCCTGTAGCAAAGCTGACATCCATCAGATTTTTGTTTTCATTGGAAGCTGTGTATGACTTTAAAATTGAGCAAATGGATTTAATGATAGTGTTTCTCCATGTTGAGTTGGAAGAAGAAATTAATATGTCCCAGCTTGAGCATTTATTTGAAAAAGGTAAACAAAATCTGGTCTGTAAGTTAAATAAATCTTTGTATGGTTTGAAGCAGTCTCCTAGAATATGGTACTATAAATTTGACATATTCATGTCATCTATGGGATTTGTAAGATCAAAATCTGATCATTGTGTTTATCATTAATCTGAGAATGATCGTGTGCTTGTTATTACACTTTACGTGGATGATATGTTATTCATAGGAAATAACAAGACTATGATTTTTGATCTTAAATCTTAGCTGTTTGCAAAGTTTGAAATGAAAGATCTTGGTACAGCAAGGTATATTTTGGGAATGAAGATAACCAAGGACAAGAAAAGTAGAAAGCTTTGGGTAAGTCAGAGTAACTATGTGGATACTATTCTAGAGAGATTTGGTATGAATGATTGGAAGCAGTTACTTGTTCCAGTTATGCAGGGAACAAAACTATCTATTGAAGACTGTCCAAAATCTGCTACTGAGATGGAGGACATGACCAGTGTGCCCTACGCAAGTGTTGTTGGAAATTTGATGTACGCAATAGTCTGTACAAGACCAAACATTGCCCAAGCAGTGGGAGTTCTAAGCCATTTTATGGAAAATCCGGAAAGATCACATTGGGATGTTGTGAAGAGAGTATTCAAGTATTTAAAAGGGACTTCAGATTATGCTCTGTGTTACCATGGCAATTTGGTTTTATCACAAAAGACTCAACATTCAGGGATATGTTGATTCTAATTGGGTGCAGGGGAAGTTGACAA
>VCHN02003410.1:0-14205 GCA_007115665.2 Sequoiadendron giganteum
GTGTCACACTTTTATAAAGGAACCAGCCAACGCTAATCTAACTTTTAAACTTGAATCACTAGAAAGTAGCATATATGTTTTGCATTTTGAAATGATGTAAATTAATAAAATGTTGATTTTTTAGTATATTTTATGTTTGTATTTTTAAAAAAATAAAAATAAAAAAATGTTTGAATATAGTTTTTTATAAATTAACACTATAATTTAGTTGCTCATAAAATGTTGAAAAATTACGTTACATGAGACATCAAGCTTTATATAGTAAATTTTCTTTTTTTTCCTTCTTCTATGTATATTTATAACTTGAAACTTTAGGGCATGAATACTTTTTTGTAATTTTAATAAATATTTAAATATGTGTATATTAAAACATAGTTGTTTCCACTCAATGTCAAATTTTATATTAAATATTTATCTAAAATATAAAACAAATTATACTATCTTAATCTAGATTCTTTTATCTAGGGCATCATATTTTTTTTATTTTTGTAATAAGCTTTAGTATTTTTCTTTGCATGGTAATCAACCTAATATTTTGTTGATAACCTATTTTTAGTAAAAAATAAAAATAAAATAATAATAATAATCAAACTATTAAAATAAATATATATTTGAAAACTACACTTATGGATCTACAAAATGGTATTTTTACATTTAAAAAAAATGTTATTTATATGAGTAGGAGTTGTTGAAACATTAAATTTTTCAAATAAATTCATTTTTTTAGTAAATTGGCCTCAAAGTGGTGCTACATATGCATTTAGCCAACAATTTTAATTGGAAAATTTGTGAACATATTTAACTCATCTAGAATCTTACTAGAACATATGTTTGAAAAAAACTAGATTTAAGTTATAAATACTAAAATTCAGTTGTGCTGATAAGTTGGCCGAAAGTGTGACACAACTTTGTACTTGTACCCATGCATTTTCCCTACACTACATTTAGCCCCAATTTGTGAGAGAGAGAGAGAGGATGAACTTGCCTCAAACTCATCACTCCAAAGTGAAGCAACTACACAATCAAGAGGGATCCAAATGTACAAATGTCAAGATAGGTTGACAATACTACGTGAGGGGGTGGCCAAAACCCCCAAGATCAAGATTCTACTTACAAACAAAAAATAGTAACACCTTCGTGGTTGCTCTTAAGTTAGATTAAGATGCTTTATTATTTTATCATTTCTTTTAGAGCGATACAAACTATGTGTGTTATGAGATGTACTTTCCTTGATATTATACTTGACATGCTTTGATTAAAAATAATGTTGGTTTATTATGACATGATTATTGCTTATGAGTTTTATTAATGATGGAAGTGTCAGTTTGGTGATATTGTATTGGTGAAGCGGACAAGATTGCATCACTCGCTTGCGAGCACCTTGCGATTTCCTCTTCACGGTATATTTTATAATGATTTTATATACATGTGCTATTGATGCCTTGGATATAGGTTTGTAGGTACATGACATCGAATCCACCTGGCTTCACAAGTTTGAGCATGTCAACCCAATGGTATGATGATTGGGAGATAGTAGCTAGGTTACCTATGTCAGGTCTACACTCTAGCCATAGTGGGTTGTCAGTCGAGTCTGTTGTGTTTTTGGGTGCTTGTTTTAATATTATTTAATTCTAAAGAGCTCTTGAGAATGGAAACTAATACTTAGAATTATTGCTTTAAATAGTGTTGATATTTATTTAAATTAAAATTATGCATAATGGATATCAGTTTTTATTTAAGTTAATTAATTAAATTTGATTTATTTAATTAATTAAATTTAATCCAATGGGTTGAATTTATTTATTAAATAATTAAAATTAATTAATTAAATATGTTGTTGAGAAAATTAAAAAGAAAAGGGGAAATTAATTTAATTTTAAATTGTAAATTTCAATTAGTGTTAATTCATTTCAATTTGGAATTAAATTGTGATTTAAAATTATTGTAAAATGCAAAAAGGCTTTGAGAAAATATTTGTGGTTGTTGAAAAGATATTTTTAATTTGACATGTGTGTGAGAAGAATTAATTAATTACTCTTTGTTGAAAAATTATTCCGAGAGAGAATTCTTTCCATAATTGGGAGAGGAAAGAAGTTTCTTCATGAGAGATTTTTGGAGAGGAAGATATTATTTTTGAGAGTGGTTTTGGTGGAAAATGGATAAAAACAAAGGGGTTCTCGGGAATTTTGGGGGTTTTCTGTATTTTTACATCTTCCTGGAAGTGGTGATTTTGGGAAAAGCTTTGGAAATTGATCTCTAAAAGGGAGGCTCTTCTTCAACCTTCATTTTCTTCAAGCTTCAAGAAAACAGGTTCTTTTAAGTTTTATTTTATTTATTTATTTAGTTGCTTGAGAAAGATTGTCTATACAAAATTCAATTCTGTAAAAGCTTTTCTTAAATTGGTTTAAATGAGATTAAAAGATTGCCTATGCAAGAAGATTCTATGCTTTTTTTTGTAGAAGCTTTAAATTGTTTTCAAAGAAATTTTAAGGATTCTTTATTGTTGATTTTTGTGGAAAAACTCAGAGGAAAACAATCTGTGATTTAGGCACTTATTTTAGTTTTGAAAGCTTCTATGTAAATTTAGAGGGAAGTGATTTTAGAAATCTTCTGAGAATTTGTTTAAATTTGTCTCTAGAGGTTTTATTAAATTTTATTATCACGAAGTATGTGTAACTTTTCTTTTAGATTTAGAAACCCTTTCTCATAAATTTGGGAAAATGGTTATTGTTATTGTGAAAATTCTTTGAGGAAAATTTGGTTGCTCTATCAAATATTTACCTGTAGATGAATTTCTTCAAAAACTTATCCCCAATCATTTTTATTATACTAAAAATCCTTAAATATATATATATATATATATATATATATATATATATTATACATATTTATTGTTTTTATAAAATCCAGATTTAAAAATATATATATTAAAATCCAAAAATTGTCGTATGGCATAGGAGAATTGTATTTTATTAAGAAATTTTATTGACTTTGGTTGTTTGTGGTGGGGATTTATTGCTTCCCACCGTACCATGGGTAAGGGGCGGCGGCTGCCTTAGTATCGCCCTCCACATATGTGGAGGGAGCGTTGCCCAAGGCAACGATGCCTTCCTTCCCATTGGGATGGGGTTGGTTGGCTATACCGTGGGTACAGTATGGCGCCCTATGAATGGGAATTGACTTCTTCAAACAAACGTCGGTGCCCTTCTTGATACTTGCACCTCCCCTTTGGAATCCATTATTTAAAAAAAAAAACTATTAATGTGATTTGATTTCCATTACTTTAATTTAAATTATGATAATATATATAAGTATTATATTTATATATTTGGATATTGTTTATTAAAAAGTGGTTTTTATTTTGATTAAAATAATACATTAATTTTGTAATATATATTATTATAAATTTAATTTATATATATATATATTTTATTAAATATATATATATATATATATATATATATATATATATATGATTAAATATATAGTATATATGAGATTTTGTATATATATTGCATGTGTATTTTGACTATTATATTTTATGTATTTAGTTGCATGCAATGAGTTCAAATGAGGATTTAGAAAAGAATAATATTTATGCAAGGTTTAATTTTTTTAAATGGGTATTATTAGTAAAATGAGAAAATTAATATTTTATTAAAATTATTATGGAAATGAAGCTTAGATAGATGTATTTTCTACTTTATCGAAATATGGGCTTTTATTAAAATTAGAGAAATTGGAAGAGTTATTTTAATATTGTCTACTAATGGAGAATGGATTTAGGAAATCCAAAGATTAGATTTATTTTATGTCTAGAATGCCTTTGTAACTATTTCTTCTAGTTTCATTTGAGGAATGTTGGGTTAAGTGTATCTTTCATATGTGAGTATTCTTGAGGCTCTTAGTTGGATGGGAATTATCATGTTCTGAAGTTAGTTGTACTAGTTTCTTTGGACAGTGTGTTTTCATCTTCAGTGTGTTACCCAGATTCCATGAACGGGGATGTTTTGTTCCTCCTTTGGAGGGAATGGTTAGGTTATTTATTTCCTCCTAAGATTGGAGTGGTTGTGTGTCACATTTGACCATAGAAGGGTGAAGCTCATTGGGGGTGAGATCTGGAATGATCTGACAGGTAACTCATGGATCTTGAGTGGCTTTCTCCTAGGTTAGCAGTATGTTTAGGTTACTGGGGTTTCAAACTATTAAACTCGGATAGCAATGTATTTGTGAGTTAGTGTTGTTCTTGAGGTGGTTTGGTTTAGAGTTGAGTCAGCCTGAGTCTAGAGGCTCTAGGGATTGTCCTTGTATCCTTGTTACTATCTCCTAGCATGGGGGTGGGCCTTCGGGTACCACTTGGTTGGGAGGAACGTGTGCCCTACACCATTGGGTCCCTCTTTGATTTGCAGATTGCATTGCGAGGTTTTCTAGTGGAGAGCTTGCAGTGGTTTCATTATTTAGTTTAAGCTTTCTAGTTACTTCAAATTAGCTCTTGTAATTATTATTCCCCTCATTTTTATTTGAGGAGGAATCTTGTAATTGTAATAGTTAGGTTGATCTACCTCATTCTAGGAATGAGTATTGTAATCTACTTATAAATTAATGTAATCTGGAACTTATTATATTTTATTCTAAGTGTTAGTATCTTTAATGCTTTGTGAGTATGTGAAATTAAATGTATGGATAATATTTTAATAAATTCTTTGAGTGCAAGTGGTGTGTATTTTTTGGTTATAGATGCAATCTTGTCACGTTACCTTAGAGGTTGTTGTGAAGTATTGTGCATCTTCTTTGTAAATAATTCACTTTTAAGGAAAAAAAACTGTACACTTCCGCATTGTGTTGCAACTTCCTTTAGGGTCTCATGGTGGGGCATTACAATAGGCACAAAGGAACATGCATACAGATGATATATGAAGCCATAATAAGATCACAAACATACACCATCAAAGACTGGAAAAACAAAAAGGAAAACAAAAAATGCAACAGATCAAGCTTCGACTGCTCATCCAACATGATGGATTAGGTCTAGGTTGTTTGTCCAAAAATGTTTACAAGTGGAACACATTTTCCACTATGCAAACAATAGCACATGCTCACAAGGGCTAGTGAAGCTCATTATCCACTAGGTGAGCTGCAATAAGTCCATATCAATTTCATACCCCTGACTATGATAAGGACAGAAAAAAAATGCATTCTCAAAAGGGCTAGTGAATCTAGTTGTTCACCAGGTGAGCCCTAGGAAGTCCATATTAAAGCCCTACCTCCATGACTTTAATAAGGATGAAAATGAAACTCAATAGGAAAAAGGAATGTTCAAAGGTATTTTTCTTAGTTTGTGTAAGGTCTCATCTTGGGGAACATTGTGCTTAATTTTTCCAAGAGAGGACAAGTCAAATAAATATCACACTCTGAGAGGAAATCAAAACCAATGACACCACCAAGAAAGGATGCATCACAAGAGGAGAGAAAATCACACAATGAACATGAGTGTCAATGTATCCCCCCACTTTAAAGTGGTTTCTAACACTATTGTCATGAGAAATTGCTTTAAATTATGTCACATACGAGCCAACTTAAGGCATGTCGTCCACATCCCAAGCTTTCTCGTACATATATATGGAAGGCGATCAACTAGCCAAAAGAGACAATGACAAGTGACATATGAGGACAAGGCTACCTAACCCCTTTCCACCACTTAGTGCAAGATAAGGGTGAGCCGATAAGAAGCATGCTAAAGTGAAAATCAGTATCAATTAGAGGAATTAGGTGACCCCACATAAGAAAGAGCACCAAACTCCTTAATATTTTGAATTTTATTGCTCAAAGCCTTACATTCATTAGTGGAATGACCATGAATTCTATGATATGCATAGAATGAAGTCTTATAATAAAATTTATTTTGTGTTCTTGGGGGGACAAAGATTAGACAATCTTGGAGGAGTCTCGTAAGGATACTCTCTTGGTCAAAAGTGGAGGATGTTGCTTTATTGTGTGACAAAGATATCTCTTGTTTAGTATTAGTTGTCATACCTACACAAGACTCTTTAAATTGTGATATTTTGTACTCTTCTTTAAAGGAGGGTGTAAAATCTAATGAACTCAAATCATTATTGTTTTCTATGATGACAATGACATTAATAAAATATTTATTTGTTTGTTTCATTTCTTTTAAAGGATAATGGTCAAGACCACTAGTGTATATTAGTTCAGGATGCACCACTGTTAAAGTCAGCTTAGAAGGATGTTTTGTGATAGTTTTGATATTAAGTGAAGTTTTTTTGATGGTTTGATTTCTATCATGGGACAATAACCAAGACCATAATTTGCTTCTTTCATGTTAGGTTCGATAGGGACATGTATAACTTGTTCTCTAGCACCACATCCTTTTCCACTATAACCAAGTTTTTCATAAGCTCATAACCTTTTCTAGAAATCTTTTTTCATTTCTTTAGGATTCAAAGGTTGTTGATAGTCAGTTTCATCAAAGTTTGTCTTGTAATTTGTTGTATTTTTTTCTAACGTTGTTGAGGTGGATGCTTTCAAAGGGTCTTCCTAATTTTGTGTTGACATTATTGCTTTTTATTTTCCCTTGTTTGAATCTTTGTTTATGGTCTTGTATTCTCCCATGGATGTTTTTTCAAAATCTAATGAACCCCAATCATCTTCTAAGAGCTTCATGATTTCCTCATTTTATTTTTCTTTGTCTTGCATGAGTTCAACTTGTGTAGATGGTGTTAATTTTTTCAAAGGATTCTCTTTGTTTTTTCTCAAGTTGTAAGACACTATAAGGCTCAAGATCAGCATCAAGTGTGTACACTTTGTTGTTGTACACATACTTCTTTTTATGATGAAGGGTAGAAGGCACCACATGCATCTCATGAATCCACAGCCTTCCCGAAAGAAGATTATATGAAAGATCATGAGGCATAACATGAATAGGGGTTTGTAAGGTATCCTTTCCAACTATAATAGGTATAGTGATCACTCCAAGTGCTTGTTTTCTGACATTGTCAAATCCCTTAATAGATAAAGAGTCAGGTTGAATTTTTGATTTATCAACACCAAGCTTATCCAAAAGGTTTGTACTACACACATTTAAGGCTAATCCATTGTCAACAAGGGTTCACTTTATCCCTATGGTATTTTATTGAGCTATGATCATGAAAGAATCATATTGTTTTTTCACTTCCAAAGCAGGGAGCTCACGTTGGTGGAAAATAATGTCAGCATTTATTCCTTGAATCATGACTGCTATGTCATTCTAGTTTGCACTAGAGGGAACCACAACTTGTTGCAACTCTATTTGAAGCATAGTGTGATAATTAGGTGAATTTTGAATTAGGTCCCTGAGGGATATCTTTGCAAGAGTATTCTTAAGTTGTTCAACAAGATCATACTCCTTTCCACTTTATGAAGACAAACAAGGGGCACTAGGCAAGATAGGATTAGGCAATGGTAGGGATGTTGAATGTGTTTTTCTTGGTTGTGGATTGTTCCTAGTTGTGTATGTATGAGCAATAGTATTATAACTCGATTACTACAAAAAAAATTTCTTAGGTGGTTTGAGGATAAGGACATGTTTATTTTGAACTTGTGGTTTTTTAGAGGGTGGATAAATGATAAGTTTAGGCTCGAGAGAGTATTCCAACGGATATATAATGTGAATAACCTCAGAAGACTTATCCTTATTTTCATGATCTATTAGTGAAGAGGAGTTTAATTTTACTTCGCCATCTTTACATAAGGAAGCTTTAGTGTTTGAAAGACATGTGTCGATGTTAACATTTTCTTGCATTATGGTATCCTCCCTAGGAGGATATTTTTTAGGAGAACTACAAAATGAATTTTCTTGACATTCAAACATTGGTTCTTCTATAATGAAATCATTGCATGGAAGGGATTTATCAATGATTGGAATTTCTTGTTCAATAAGTTTTTCCCTAGGGGAAGAGAAACACATAAGATTCACAACAATCATAGTATTGTCTTCACAACTAGGAAATGAATATATGTGATTGTCATGTTTATCTATTTTTTCATCCTCTTTAACTAGGAAATTCTCATAAGCAAGGGATGACTGGAGACTAGGTAAGGTGATGTTTAGGAATGTTTCTATGATCTCATTCTCTTGTGCTATAATATCTTCCTAAGGGGGATGAGGAGAAGAACAAGCAAGACCTTTGTGATTCTCAATGATTGTATCTTCTTTCACCAAGATACCTTCATCGCTAATAGGAGAGGTATCAAGAAAAGAACAATCATGATAATCATGGTTATCTATCCTTGTGTTCTCTTCTATCACATCATTCCCATAAATAGGAGAGATAAGAGGGAGTGTAGGTTTAAGGCAAGCATCAACATTTTGACTCTCTTGTGCTAATAGAATCTCATAACTAGGGAATGCATTGAATGAATGACTAACATGTTTATTGACTAAATTTTTCTTTGAAAATGTGGAAAGGATAGATACTAACATTTTTGAACAATAATCTATGCAAACTTGAAATGCAATGAAATGTTTAGATGCAATTTTCAGATTTCAAACAAGGTAATGTATTTATTACACTATGAAAATGAAATGTTGTGAATGAAAATTTGAAATTAAGTAATGCATGAGATAAACCAATTTAAGCTAGATGTAGTAAAATTCATGAAATAAAAAGTCAACCCACTGAGACAAATAACTAATGGCAGGAAATAGAACAACAAAAATCCACTGTTTAATCCTAAAAAGTGTAACTTCAGATTCCACAGGGACTAAGATGCTAGGAAGGGTGTCTTAGTCATCTTGATGAAATGTTGAGGTTCCAAAAGCTAAAACAGACATTAAATAGCTTAGACAAGGTTCTAACCCAAAAACCCACAGAGGGACTAAGGCACCGGTAAGGGCATTTTAGTCCCAGGAGAGGTTTTTTTCAGAAAAAACAACAAAATCTGAGTTGATAACAGTGTTCCTAGGTTTCCTACCCGGGGACCTGATGTTTAGAAATAGAGAATTGTGCAAATGGATGCAAGAAAAAGTAACTAATGAGAAGCAATTGGATGCAAAAGTGAATGCAATTTTTTCAATTTTGAATGCAATAACAATGTTCTTAAATGCAATAAATGATAATTGGAAATGCACTTTTTCAAAATTTCAGTGAGATGAAATGATGCATGAAAGAAAAAAATACACTTTCACTAATGAAAATGTAAGAAACCCTAGATTCTATTTCACTAATGCAATCTAGATATAAGACTTTAATGGACTCCAAATCAGAAAATGAATGCTCAAAAATCTTGGGTTCACCAAAATGAACCGTAGCAAAATGATGGTGAGGATGAGTTCACCTATTTTCCTTAGTTCATTCGATATTTTCCTAAGAACCCTAATTGGATTGACTATCAACCTCACAAGGTGAGTCAATTCTCAATTAGGAGGACCTAGGAAGGGGGTTCTTTCAGCTTTTAGGTGTTCACCAGTAAGCAAAAACTTGGAAAAGACAAATGAACATTCAACTCACAAAACCTAATAATGCAAGTCAAATAATGAGTGAAAATGATGAAATTAAGCAACACCAAGTTAGGGTATGTGTATCTCAGAAATTCTGGAGATGCAATGAGGATTATAGAAATGTAAAGAAGCTATTCAAAAGGGTTATGGAGGACTGAGGTGCCCTTACTGTTGTCTTATTTCTGCTACTTTTTTTTGGGGCAAATGCAAAATCTTCAAATCTCAAATAATATCTGAAAAATACCCCTGGGGGGACTAAGATACCCTAAGTGGTGTATTAGTCTTGTTCTAGATTTCTAAAAAACTCTAAATGTTATCCCGAGCTCCAATATTTTCACTTGCTTTCTCTCAGATCTTAGGTTGTGAAACGTTTGGATTTGACCCGTAGGTGATTTTTCGTGAAGATGACAACTTTGTAATGCAACTTTGCAAATTTACAATTTATTACACTCCAAATGATCTTCAAGTCTACAATCACAAGAATACAAGAGAGGAAACAATTGTTGATTATTAGTAAATGGGGGTTTTCCTTGGTCAAACCCCTTATTGGTAATTAAAAATTGAAATAAAATAGATTAATGGAGGGAAATGATGAATGAACAACATGCAATGTTACAACTCACAAAACACTTATTGTAAAGTCTACAAACTTGTGTGAAATGGCTAGCTTGAATGTAGATCTTGAATCAATGGAATTCTTTGATAGATCTTGCTTGAATTCTTTGCTTCAATCAGAACCCTAAATCACAAATGTTAGCACAAAAGCACACATGATGCAAGAATAGTCTTTGATATGATGCTTGAATCTTGATGATGGCTCCAAATACTTGATGAATTGCTATTTAATGAATACTTGAATTCTTGATTGATTAGAGATGAGATAAGATATGAAAATGAGTGGAGGAACATTGTATTTATACTTATCTATGCTTAATATCCTGAAATTACACCACAAGAAGCCAACATATGAAATAATTAATTGAAGGAGGCTCAATCTCGCCAAGATTTTGACATTAAATCTTGAAAATAAGCCAAGGAGGACTAAGACACCCTAGGTGGCATCTTAGTCCTCAGGCATAAATCTTAGGGCATAGACTCCAAAAAGGGACCATTTCAAGTGCTTTCAAAATCAGGGTCCCAAGACCTTTTGGGGACTAAGATGCCCTAGGTGGCATTTTAGTCCCAACCCAAAAATCATTAAATGATCATTTTCCCTTTGATGATTGTCAGGATTAGCCAAAAAAAAGTAGTTTATTAGGCTTGCAGATGCAAAATAGGTCCAATTAAGACATAAAGAAGGATAAATAAAGCAAGGCGGGCCCAAAAAAGTGTGAAAATTAAATGGTATGCATTTTCCTAGACTATAGTACTGATGAGTAGCAATAGGGTGCTAATATTTTGGTTGCTCATGTCCCTTGTGTGTCTGAGCTTCAGGGTTCTTAGTTTGACTTATCTAAGGATGAGTTTCCCTCTCCATGTCAACATGATGAGATGGCACATTTTTATGTTCCATGTGAGTTTGAGGCTTTTTCTTTTGGCCTTTATTCATGTGAAGTTATCAACAATTGTGAAGAGACAAAGGTTTCTTATGATGCTAATCAGTCTTCTCATTTTTTGTCAACAATTACATAATCAGAAAATGAAATGAGTGGTAGTGAGATGGCCTATGTGATGTGGTTACCATGTAACAACAAAGAAAAACATGGAGCAAGTTCTCACTTGTTCAAGGGTAATCACATATTTTTTCTTGCAGGAAAGGGGCTACTTGTGCTGCTATGGTGTGACAAAAACAATTATCAGTTAAGGGAGATCAAATCCTTTAATAGGTTGGTGTTTGAGAGGGGTAAATGTTAATTCCCCTTTTCATTTGGTGACCGAGGGCTACCAAATGAGGTGTTTTGTATTGGGTTGACTCTTTTCCCCAATGGTTGCTTGGTCTAATTCTCCAAAGATCCAAATTCTCCCTCTACTTTGTCAAGTAGACATCCCCAACTGGAGCCACTTGTGGTAATTGTAAAATCCATGGAAAATTCCATCATTTTTTGCCTCTTGAGCCCTTGACTTTCCCCCATATTTGTTTGATTAGGGTTCAAAAATTTCATGAAGGGTTGAAACCCTTATATCCTAAAACCCTAAACCCTTGGCATGCACTTTTGTTCTAAAATCATGTTGACCTTGTGTGCCCATTTCCTGATCATTCAAGTTATGACTCATGTGTAGGAAGCCATGTGTTCACCATCCCCTTTACCTTGTCTTTCTAGTCGCTAACCCTTTTGAAATTATTTGACCTTTTCCCTATGTCGTGGGCCTAAAAATTTTTCATGACTTAAGTCTTAAGTCTTTCATCTCATGGGTCATGGTCTTGTCAACCTAGGTGGCCTCATTTAACTTATCACTTATGTGCATGTGTGTATTAGTTCTTTAAGTGTGCAGGTGGTCCCATGATCTAACAATGGATATCAAAGTTGAAACATTTTCTACATCATAGATGTTCCTCGCTATCCTTGCATGAATAAAATAGAAAGTGGTATGGTCAGTGGGCTGTGGACACATGTTCTGTTACGAGTGTGGGGCCCAGTCTCCACTAACATTCTCAGCACCATGTGTTTTGATCTGATGACCATGGTGCATCAATTAGATTTAATCTCAACCATTCCCCACACACCACACGGGAATAAAATAATACAGTGTGAGGTTTGCGGGTGATTGACATGTGGTTTTTCTCATCGTGGAGAAAGGAGGATGAAACTCACATAATGAATGTGTTAGCACTCCAGGTGGCATTGCACGATTGCTCAAATTTGATGACTCACATTTTTGTTGTGAGTCATGTGATGCTGGTTGTAATCTGATGGCCCAGATTTAAAGTTGGAGATGAATGATGATGTTTTAAAGTTGACTGGGAATGCGATCTTGACGTCTATCTCGCATTCAATGGACAAAATTTAAATGCTAACAACTAGCTGCCCCTATTTGGGGTTAAAGTATTGTGCAACAATGCTGCATTTGCTTCTCATCTACAAGATCAATTCCAACTGACTTTAGATCAGATTTTTACACTTCTTCTAAGGCCAAGGTGATTGTGGGGTGGAACCATTTACTTCTTGATGTGTTGCAAGGGTCAATTTTTTTTGTCAGGTTATGTTCTTCCTAATCTGATTGTGGATTTCTTGGGGGTGCCATGTCTTTTTTCTGAACAACATCAATGGTGGAGTGTGCTCAAGGTGTCAGGAGCCTTTATGGCTAGTTGTTGCTCTATTTTTGGGGGGAATTCTTGTTTTTTGTAATATGATTGGATGTAATCCTTCTGTAACCCTAGTTATAGTTAGGGTTTAGAATTTTGAATTCAATTCTTAGTTATGCTTGCACTATAAAGGCAAGTTTTTTTTTTTTTTTTTGTTCGGAATTCTACTCTCCAACTTGAGTGGTCTGGTGTAGTGTTTCCCTACCAAATTTTGTTTCTATGATTTTTTTAATTATTTTCTTTGAGTAAAGTTGAATTGGGTAAGTCCTTTGGAAATAGACAAGGAATGTAATGACCATCGTACAAAATTTGTATATAGCTTCATTATATATGTCAATTTGTATGTTCTCCAAATATTGTGTGCAATATCTTTTGAATCAATATGATCAAGGGTTGTGTTTATGCTTCAAACACATTTGTTGTTTGAATTATGTTTATGTTTTCCTATCATTCAAGGATTAGTGTAATTTCTTGCATATAGATAATGAGGGTATTGTAGTGTAGTGTGGATAACTAAGTAACATGTTGATTGTCCTTTTGTTGGTTTCCTACTAGAAGGTAGTAGGGTTATGAGAAGCCATGGTTGGTATTTTGTAGGAGTTTATTTCATTCCTAACTTCGTGTGGATTAGGCACTAGTCAAGGAGATTCAAAAAGTATGAAGCTAGAGAAAAATCAAATCTTTCAATTCAAAAACCTACCCGCTTTCTTAGTTTAGATTTTCTTTCATGTTTTCCCTTTCCACACTACCAAAAGCCATTGTTTGTAGTGAAGGTTGTGTAGATTATTTATACCATTGAAGGCCTTCCACCACTATAGTTTGATGATCTACGCTAATGTATAGGGATACCCACCTTGGTCCTGTAGAGCCTAAATTGTAGAGGAGAGGCTTTCCAATTAGTCATCTCTTGTTTGTTGGCCACTGACCTAGGGTCTCTGAGTATAAGGAGTATCTACCCTTAGAAGATGCTATACCATCAACTAGAACCTCCAAAAAGATTTATGGGGATTGATGCTAAGATAGCGACACACAACATAGTCCTCACAGAAAATGCTAAACCAATTAGACAAAAGATATGAAAGCTGAATCCTAAGATAGTCTTATTAGTCAAGGATGAGATTAAGAAACTCCTTGAAGTTGGATTTAAATTACCTCTATATTATTCTCCTTGGATCTCAAACATTGTTTTTGTCGTAAAAATTGATAATCGTATTAGGATGTGTATAGATTTTTTTATTTAAATAAAGAATCTTTAAAAGATGATTTTCCCTTCCTAATATTGACATGATATTGGACTTGACTGTAGGACATGATTTTTTTCATTCATGGATGGATTCTCTAGATATAATCAAATCTTTATCAACCCTCAAGATCAATACAAAAAAAAATTTACTATAACTTGAGGAACATTCTATTGGGTGGTCATGCCTTTTGGATTGAAGAATGCAGGTGTAACATATCAACG
>VCHN02004434.1:0-11904 GCA_007115665.2 Sequoiadendron giganteum
CTTTGATTTTGTGGCATCCTTCTGGTATCAATTATTTGTTAATTTAACTGAAAATATTATCAAGTTATCTCCAAGGCTGATATATCTTTGTTATTTAAATTGACATATTAATTATATTCTCAATTTATCAATACACATTTGTTGTATTTGTGTAGTGTCATTGGTTGGTTCTTTCAAGTAAATATTAAATCCTTTAAGTCATTCACAATAACCTAGAAGTATCATTTGGATCACTAAGAAGAGCTTGGTAATTACATTCTTACATGTTTATACAAGTTATAGACTAATATCATACGCCAAATAATTAGAATCTTTGCCAAATAGAAGTCATTCATCTAAAGCTTTCACTTGACTCCATTTTACCCAAAAGGGCACTAGTCTTTGTTTATCCTTGTAGGTTTCATCCATTTTACTTACATCTCTTAACTAAACATATTAATTTTTACCTTGATATCGCATATACAATTTATACCAAATTAGGATCACATCTTTCCACTATTAAATTGCCATTTGTGGATAGTTTGGTCAAGTAGGAGGCATAATTCAAAATCTGCATCATTCATATAGGTGCACCCACCTAGGTTTAGTAAAGCCTTAAGAGTAGAAGGTTCAACTATATTGGTTTTCCTTGTTAGTTGGCCAATAATGTTGTGAGAGCTAGCAACCTCTCATGGTTCATTCAAACCAGTGTTTTTGAGACCTAACAAATTGGGGACTCTACTAGGGAAACTTGAGAGAAGTCCGGTGGTAGAAAACCTTTCCTAATAGAGTCATTAAAAGAAACTCACAATTAAAGAAATTTGAAAATTGACTCCGTTGGTGAAATAATAACATCATTTCTCACTTTTAGAAAAAGTGGGTGGCAACTCTGAATGAATAAAAGCAAAGAGACTGATGCAATAAGATACAAATCAGAAAGGAATCGACCTAGAGTTCAAACCATCACAATTTATCACAAAATTAAAGGAAGGAGATCTTTGTACAAAGAGGGGGATGGTCCTAATGACAAAGGTAAGCAAACCTATAAAAATGATTAGGGCAAGAAGGTATTCAATGACCTAGATCCAGCCACAAAAAATAGAATATCAAAACCACCGATGGAAACACACAACTCATATCAGGCATTAACAAATGAAAATAGCCCATCTAAAGAGCTTCACACTCCTGAAGAGAAGAGAAATTCCTTCCATCGAATAAGCCATGATAAATATGAAGAGTTCATGGCTGAATTTGAAGCTGAAAAGAGGAGAGAATTTGAATCTAATCAGCGAGCAACACTTTTTGAGGAGGGACTTGAATATGAAGCAACATCTAAAGAAAATCATGAACTTATGACCCAAAATGAGACAGATGCAAAGTGGGAATGTATGAGGTAAGAAACAAAAAGGTCTAAGGTAGAATATGAGCAAAGGCTTCAGGCCATGAAAGAATTTGAGAAACTAAAATTACAAAAGGCTCAGGTTAAAACATCAATGGTTGATTCATCGAAATATATGCCCCCTCATAAGAATAACAACATGAGGCCATCAAATTCCCCATAGGCCCACCGAAATCAGCCAAGGAATCAATGTAGAAACACAAACACTCCACTACAATACTAAAATACTCAACCACCTCCTCATCAATAGTATGTACCCCCACATGGTCAGCAATATATGGAAAATACTAACCCACTATACTAGCATCAACATTACCAAAATCCCCCTCCACAATACATAACCATGATTCGATAATTTCATCTTGCTGAATTTCAGATATACCCTTACCCTATGGACAACAACTAGAGGAACCTAGTCCCTAAGTTCATAGGAAGTAACGCAGTCACAACCAAGGAGCATCTGAGAAACTTTAAAGCAGTTATTCAAGACTTGGATATGCAATATGAGGATGTACAGATGAGATTATTTATGATGTCACTGATTGAAGATACTAGGGACTAGTTTAATAGTCTACCAACAACATCCATTTATTCCATTCATATATTTTATGAACAGTTTCTTCAGTAGTATGGGAATCAGTGTGCGTTAGATTTTGCTTTGCACGAGTTAGTAACTATCCAAAAACATCAAAATGAGTCAGCCTATGATTTTAACCAAAGGTTTGTTAGATTACATAATAAAATACCTCAGGGATCCAAGTTGGTTGATCCTGCTGCATTAAGTATCTATTTGAAATCCTTTGACCCCAATACAGGATACAAATTGAGAAACAAAGATCCTAGGAATCTGGTTGAAGCTCAAAAGATAGCATTAACTATTGAAAATAATAGGAAAGTTGCAGGGATGTTTTCTAAAAGGGAAAACCCTAGGGTTCCCCCATATGCTCCCTCAAACATACAAGAGAATACATATAGGAATGAAAGACCAAGGTTACATGACATGCCCTATAATACAAACTGGAAGGATGGAAAGATAGTGAATGATAGACCAAGGAATACAGAAACACCGGATCCTTTGAAAAGGAAAGGAGCATATATGGTAGATAAGAGTCCCTGGTGCCCAGTGTGTCATGCACCACATTCCCCAGAGCATTGTGTTACAACTCAGTCAATACCTGAAGAAGATACACTGGAAAATAGTGGTGGTTAAGACCATAATGTCTATTTAACTTCCCACACCCTTGTTGCTTTGAAGTAGGAATATTCATCTTTAGAGGAGGAGGGATATGAGTATGATGTTGACCATCAAAAATACAATATTCATATGGCAGAACAATAGATTTTCTCTGATCATGAAGAAAGTGATAATGATCAAAATCCCCCTATTGCATCATGTCAAACTAATAGGTATAGTATGAGGAGACCAAGTGAAGAAGAGATTGAGAGGTTGAGTATTCTAGCAGTGGAGGAAGCTAGAAACAAATATCTATTGAGGAACAAAACAGTGAGTAGAGATGAGGGCATCCCAAGAGGAATATTTGTAGAAAACAAAAAGATACCAAATGAGACATCAAAAGGGACAGATGATAAGCAACGTAACAAAATAGAACATAAGGGATCTTCTAGGGAGGAAAGTAAAGAAATCCCCATTGAGAAGCAAAAGCCAAGTCAAACATGCAAAGAGGAAAAGGAAGAAGGTAAAGGAGAATTGATAGAATCAAAGAAGGTGATCAAAACTGAAGGTACATCTTTTGATTTCATACAAACCTTATCTCAACTAAAAATATTTGTCCCATTACTCGAAATGATGAAAATTTGGGAATACAGGGAAGGTGCCATTCAATTAATGTCTAAAGGAAATCAAAATATAAACCTTGAAAATAAGGAGATCCCCATAACCACCAACAAGAAGAAGGAAATAAAAATCCTAGAAGCCTACTTGATGAATACACCACAAATTGACCCATTTTTTACCACCCTGCTCATAAGTGGCAAGTTAGTAAGAAATTGCATGATACATTCAGGTGCTTCCATGAATATTATACTAGTAGGAGTAATGAAATAGCTTGGTATGTGGGTGGATGTAGAGGGAGGTAAATGTTATGCCATGGATAGCAGGCATATTCCGGTTGTAGGAATAATAAAAATGTGGAAGTAAGATTAGAAACTTATTCCCAAGTTGCCTACAATATTGATATAACAGTAATTGACACACCTTCTCTATTTAGAATGCTCTTGTCAAGACAATGGACTACAGTAGTAGGGGGTAATCTACAGTTTGATTTATCATATGCCACTATACTAGTAAATGATGAAGAGGTCAAGTTATATAGGGAGACAAGAATGAATCAAATTCTTGAGTGTGTTCCTCAGGAACAACTTAATTGCTTATGTGATGTAGATTTGGGGAGTTTTAGAGTGGAGTTATCACAACCTGAATTAGTAAACAAAGACCCAATTGATAAGCACATTTCTGAAAATCAGCAAGGGGTATGGAAAATGTACTTTGATGGGGTATGTAGTCAAGAAGGTAATGGAGCCAGGGTAGTTTTCATATTTCTTGAAGGTACTGCATTTAAATATTTGGTTTTGTTGGCATTTGAATGTACAAATAATGTGGCGGAATATGAAGCCTTGTTAACTAGTTTGAACATGGCAGTCAAAAACAAAATTAAAGTGTTAACTATTTTTGGAGAGTCGGAGCTAGTTGCGTCATAGGTCAAATCTAAATATGTTGTAAAGAACAATAGGCTAAAGCAATACAAGAATGCTATATGGGATACAATCGAGCTATTTGATTCTTTCTCCATAGATTGGGTGGATTGATCGAAAAATAGAATGGTAGACTTCCTAGCCAATGTAGCACTAAAAAAGGATGACATCACCTTGGCAGGAGTGTCTCAAATTGAGTTCAAGACAACACCCACTGTGCCTAAAAATATATACAGTTGGCAATTTTTTAATGAGGACACTAACCTCTTGAAGTTTCTCCACTGTATAAACCAATATGAGGCCCAAGAAATTGACTTTAATGCCTTTGTGGAAGAAATAAATGGAGAGTAGAAAGTATTTAGGAAGGTGGTCTTACAGCTTAGAACTAATAAACTCCCCAAAGGACTAGTAGCATTGGAGAGAGTATATGATGGAAATGATCGATCTCTTATGAAACAAACACTAGTTAAGAAGGAAGATATTGAAGAGATAAATTCAAGGACTGAACTGGCACCAAGAAATGTATATATTGGAAAGAAAATAAGCCCGACAGTTCAAAGAATGTTGATCTCATTACTGAGGAAATATAAACATGTATTTGCATGGTCTTATGAAGATCTCAAGGCATATAGTGAAGACCTATTTCAACATGAAATCCTGTTGAAACCAAATGCAAAGCCGTTTAGAAAGAAACAAAGACCTATTAATCCTACATTGGAACCAAAGATGCAAGAGGAATTGGCAAAGCTTAGAGATGGGGGTATCATTAAACTGGTCAAACATTCAACATGGGTGTCAAACCTAGTCCTTGTGAGAAAGAAGAACGAAGATATCAGACTATGTGTGGACTTCAAAAATTTAAATGTGGCATCCCTCAAGGATAATTACCCTCTACCTAATATGGAGGCTATACTACACAAAGTGATAGGGTGTGAGATGTTATCTATGATGGATGGTTTCTCTGGTTATAATCAGGTTAAAGTTAGGGAATCTGAATAGTACAAGACAACTTTCACAACTTCATGGGGAACAAATGTTTATGTGAGAATTCCCTTTGGTCTCACAAATGAAGGAGGCACTTTTCAAAGAGCTATGGACTTAGCATTTGAAGACTAGATTAATACTATAATGGTAGTATATCAAGATGACCTTACTTCTTACTCAAAAAGGGGTGAAGATTATGTAGAACATCTGGAAAAAGTATTCATGAAAGCCTTAGAATATGGCATTAGTTTGAACCCTAAAAAGTGTCACTTTGCTGTTACAGAGGGAAAACTCTTAGGACATATTGTATCGAAGGAAGCAGTTAGAATAGATCCTGAGAGAGTTGAGGCCATACATAAGGTTCCTATTCCTAAAACTATCAAAGCCATCCAATCATTCTTTGGATAGATTAACTTTGTTAGGAGGTTAGTGTCTAACTTTGCTGAAATTGTTAAGCCCATATAAAAAATGCTAAGGAAAGGACAAAAAATTGAATGGACTCCAGAAGCCTTAGAAGCCTTTGTATCCATTAAAAGAGCCATCAAGGAAGACCCTGTCCTCAAATCTCCTGATTTCAGAAAACCTTTTCAAATGTTTTCATTCGCTTCCTTGCACACTATAGCAGCTGTTATGTTACAAAAAAATGAGGATGGCCATGAGCAACTTGTGTCCTTTTTTAGTAAATCTTTGCTGGGATTAGAGTTGAAGTATGACATAATGGAAAAACAAGCCTTTGCACTAGTAAAATCCACAAAAGCCTTTAGACCATAGCTTTTTGGAGCCAAGGTGATTGCTTATGTCCCTCACGCAGCTATCAAAGATATCTTAACATAGTGATGCAAGTGGATTAATAAAATGTAGGAATTTGATATGGAAATACAACTTACTAAATTTATAAGAGGCCAAGGATTGGCCAAGTTAATGGCAGAAGAAAATATTGAGGCAAATCAAATTTGCAATGTGGAAGATGAAAGAAATGCAATTGTAAGTATTGAGCATACACCTTGGTATATAGACATCATGTATTACCTCGTAAACATGAAGTGCCTTGAAGGATTTAATGATAACCAGAAAAGAACTTTGAAACTACAGGTCTCTAAATATGTAATCATAGAAGGTGATTTATTTTGGAAGAACAAAGATGGAATGTTATTGTTATGTTTAGATGAGTCACATGATAATCATGTTTTGAATGAAATGCATGAAGGGGTCTGTGGAGGCCATTATTCGGCAAAGACAACTACACATAAAATTCTTAGGGCGGGTTATTACTGGCCAAAATTTTTTAATGATTCTTTTTCATATGTAAGAAAATTGAAGCATGTCAAAAGTTTTTAGGAAAAATGAAATATCAGGGAGCTTTACCACTTAGACCTATGTAGGTTGAAGCCCCTTTTCATCAATGGGGGATTGATTTTATTAGGGAGATACAAGAGAGATCAAGTGGAGGACACAGATCGATACTGGTAGCCATTGATTACTTCACCAAATGGGTAGAAGCAATCCCAACCAAACATGCGACAAGTAAAGTTGTGATAAATTTCCTGATGGATAATATCATCACCAGGTTTGGTACACCATTGAGATTAATCACAAACAATGGGATGTGTTTTTGATCAGATGAGTTTAAAACCTTTTGCAGTATGCATGGTATTTCTATCTCTTATTTTTCCCCTTACCATCCACAAGCTAATGGCCAGGCAGAATCCAGTAACAAAAGTCTTCTAAAAATCATAAGGAGAATGCTAGGTGGAAACAAAAAGATATGGGATTCAAAATTAAAATTATTTGTATGGGCTGATAGGATCACTGTCAAAAGGGTAATTGGAAAATCCCCATATGAGCTAGTATATGGAACACAAGACATAATGCCTTTGCAAAATTTGTTACCAGTTTATAGATTTATTCTTCAAGAAGACGTGGAGGTTCCTGAACCGATGGAAGAAAGAATGGAACAATTAATAGAGCTTGATGGAATGAGAAGACTAGCTCAAAACCAAAACATGAAGTTGCAAACACAAATGAAGTACTTGTTTGACAAAAAGGAAAAAAATAGAAAATTTGAAGAAGATGACTTGGTATTGATGTGGAATGCTAGGTGCGAGGAAAAAGGAAAACATGGAAAATTTGAGGCTTTGTGGTTAGGACCTTTTGTTGTTATTGGAAAACAAGGAGCAAATTCATATTATTTGCAAAATATGAGTGGAGAAGAACATGAGTTTCCTGTACATGGGCAATTTCTACAGAACTTTTTCTCTTGAAAATTACAGAGGATCAAGGTTTGTCAGTGCATGGACAACTCTTAAGAAAACCTTTCATAAACTTTCCATGCATATTAGTATAGGAAATAAAGGGTACAATAAATTTCTAGTACATGGACAATCCTAGGATCTCTTATTTTATTTTTCTCCATGTATAGTAGTTTAGGATCATGTTCGTCTCCACTTGCTTTCATCTATAATGATTGGTCTGCTCACCAAGAGATCTGGATCCTTGCAATGATCTCACAATCATTCATCCCCAGACAGAGCCACTATTGGAACTATAAAATTTTGATAACCTCATTGCCCCTTCATGCTTATTAGTTTCCCAAGGAGTCCATATTATGAATATAAATTTTTCCTCACACAACATACTCACCAAGGTCTAGGTCAAAATTTTGTATTATAGCCCCATAAAATTTATTTAACCATGAAAATTTAACATGTGAAACATATCCGCATAAGATGGTGCAGGTCTCATCGATACTAATCCCTTTTAGTACATCGACAAGACATCAGTAGTGTCATACCAATGAGGATATATGTCAAGAGAACGCGGGTTCACATTTTCTATCGGCAAGACAAAATGTATCGGCATGATTGTGTGAGGTCATATCAAGCTAATTCAATTTTTACCGCTTGGAGTACAATAAAAGGTATCGACCAGACTAAGGTCATTGGAGTAAGATTTCAAAAGATACCCGAACCACCCAACAATCTCACTGATAAAGAAAAGGAAAAATTGGTCGATAATAAAATGATTGCGAGAAGAGCTTCGGGAGTCTTACCGACCTCCCATGTTATACCGATTGGATTGATGTGATAACATATAAGGAGATAAAATAGTGAGAGGGATGATATGCATGGTCTTTCCAAAGAAAGGAGGTATCGGTAAGATAAACTTCAGTGGGGAGATCTATGAAGGTCATAGTGAATACTATTCCATCGGCAGGATAATGATTTTGTCTCAGCGAATTGAATTAACAAAAAGAACATCTCAGTGAGACACATATCTTTAGGATAATACATAATATTGTCTACCCAATCCCTTAAGTCATGTTGATAAGCGTGATCATTAAGAGTTGTGGTGACATAAAGAATAATTGTCGGGAAGACTTGACGTATCATTGGAACTACAAGATGTCTTGGCGGGTATGTGAATGTTGGTGAAAATCCGAATAGAAGGATCAGCCAGAGATTTAAAATGTCTTGCCGATATGATATGTGATGTGACAATGAGAATTTCGAAGAGCTTGCTTCATTCATGTCATAGCCAAGACATTAGTGGTGACATGAGAACATAAAAGATTTTATGAATCCAAGTGAATTCAATTAAAAGTATTTTTCTCGCGGAATTGACAACAAGGAAGAGGAGAAGAATGAGAGAAGGATTGGGGCGTTTGTTCAAATTAGGATTGTAGGTGAAATACAGTAAGTATTTCATCCCTTGAATATTTTTATTTTCATAGAATGGAAAACATTGTTCCAGAGAAATCAAAAGTTAGAAAACATGGGGAGAGTAGTCAGTCAAAAGGAAAAAAGCATTAAAAAGAAAGTTAGTTGGAGGGCACTGAGTGTTCAAAAATTGAACCAAGATCTCATAGACCAGCTACTTAGTTCTGGACCTAAAGCCAGATGCTTTGCACAACTTAGGGCTGAAGTGGATAAATTGGATGATAGATGTAAGTTTTTTTGGAGATATTTGGACCCGAATCAGAGGCTACGAACTGTCCAGTTTCCATTACTACCGAAGGAATCATTTTGAGCCTGTATGTAACCCTTGGAGGATCAATTAAGGTAAACTGGTATGCCCTAATGTCTTTATTAATGTCGAGTTAGTGAAGATGCTGGCCATTCATTATAATCCAAAACATAGGGCCATATGTGATCTATCTGGGAATCCAGTAATACATGTGTCTAAGAATGCAATAAGCGAGGTCTTCAAGTTAGAAGGAATGTGCAATGAGAAAACTATAAGTGAAGAGATCGAGTGTGAATTTAGAAGAATGGACACGATTGATAAGGGTTGGAGATTACCCCTACACAGAATTAGACATGGTGGCAAAATGATTCCAATGGAGGAAATTGAGGGACCACCTTTTCATGTGGATCTTTTCAAACCTTATATAAAGTACACCTATTTCTCAGTGGGACAAGTATTGGGAATGGAGGTTCAAGAGTATATGGCAATTGTGCCCATGGTGGTTGCAACAGATATTCAATATCATAACTCTAGGCCTTGGGATTATACTTCATATGTATTTAAAGGCTTGATGTAGGCTTGAAGGTAATAAAGAATGGAGCATCTATCCTGCACCTCAGGAATTATTCATTGTTGATGCACTTGGTATTATACTTTGGACAGGAATTAGGATTGTGGCCCCAGGAGCTGAGAATTTCACAATTTGATAAAGAAGGCAGGCTATTGCCTATTCAGTCATGGACTGTTATTTGGGACAACAGGTTTGCTAATTCTAGTTTTGTGCATTTTGAAGAATACTTTGTGAAATCATTGTACAAGTTTTATAGTCATCCTTGTGACTATTCTTTGTCTGATGAAATAAATAGGTTTCTCAAACCTAATGATTTTAATGGACCAATCAGCCACAATTCGGGGGATTGGTACTGTTTAGAAAATGCCACCATGATCAGGGTTTATGGATTTGAAGATACCCCATTTATTTTGCCTAAAACAATTCCAGATAGGATTGCATATTTAGAGATATTTAGGAAAATGGATTCATCCAGTGTCATGAATTTAAGCTCTTTTGGAAAGCAAGCTTTTATGCCTAGTACACTATGTTTTGGTGGTTTTACTGTGTTGGGAAAAGAAGGATACAATCTGATTCTTGACAGATCACTACGTTATAACATGAGAAGAGAACCATTAAGAAAGAATTTTGATCTAGAAGGATACATTCATTCTACCAAACAAAGGATAAACTTTGGAGGGTATTAGCATGTGCCCTACCAGTTTGATGATATAATAAGAAATTTGGAAACAAAGGAGGCATAAATGATAATTGAGAAACATAATCAAGAATTATTGGATGCAGATATGTTTTCCTCCAGTAAAGAGGCATCAGAGGCTACTAGGTCACAAAATCCTCTTGGTAAGGTTTCAAAGGAAAGAACTCAAGAATACACCTATCTTGCTAGAGAATTAAGTGTTGAGGAAAGTACAGATGTTGATACGTGACATGAGGAATATAAATATTTTGTAGCAGATGATGAGTTCATAAAGTCCTTAGAATTTAAATCATTTCTATATAAACAAAATGGAAAATAAATAATAGAATTAGTTGACAATGTCACTCTAGGAAATGAGGAGAAATTGTTAAAAGATTTGAAAAATGATTTTGAGAAATAAATGTTAAATATGACCCCAAAGAAGGGGAGAGAGATGTTGGAAAAGGCTAGTGTCATGATTTTCCCAGGATTGGACCTCAATTTTGTATTAGCTTTTGATAGTTTCTTAAAGGACATCAATAATACACATAAGCTCAATAGAGAAAAGGTAACAAAATTATATACATGATCAAGATATAATCCTGATGAAGAAACATTGATGATTTGGGATTTATACCCACCCCATAAAAGGTCTATTGCTATTGAAACTGAGAAAGAATTTGGACATGTCATGACCTTGAAATCTAGGGAAGCTGATCTAGTAGCAACTGCAGAAATAGGGATCAATGTGGAAAAATTGAATAAAGCCCAAATACAGGCATTGATCAAGGAAAAGGAAATGAACAGAACAAATAATGAGAGAATTCTGAGAGAAAATGAGCATCTAAAAGACCTAGTAGATGTCATAGCAGGGCCAACTAAACTGCTTACTCAAGGTGAAAGTGCATAGGTGAAGGACCTTTGGGAAGGATCAAGTGCTTATTCTCAAGGGAAAATGGACACACTTACGATAGTAATCAAAAAGAGGCAGGCTATTTTAACCACTTGGTTAAATAAAATTTGGGGAAAGCACTCACAGTACTTTGATGCAATAAAATAACATGAAAGAGTGGATGGTAGAATCCAAGAGAAGCTTGAGGAGATAAAACAATGGGATGCTCCTGATAATGCAGCAATTCAGGATGCTAATCGTGTTATGGACAAGCATAAAGGTTTCTCTAAGGAGTTATAAGAGGATGCACAAGAATTGATGGAGGCCGCTGAGAATGGATTTACTACATTGTTTGATGATGGGGTAAATTGAAAGAAATGGCCACATGGAAGAGCGAGAGTGACTTAAAACTCCAAGAGATTTTAAAGACAACCACTACGAAGGACACAATGTTAGATGAGGCGTGTGAGCAAAATGAATGGATGGTGGTGAGGGAGATTGTGATTCGAAATGCACTAGGAGATGCAAACACACACAAGCACTAACACTACACACATCATATGTCAAGGGTACATTTATGGCTTAACAGAGCTTAGTCTATATTAGTTTTGTTAGTATTTTATTTTAAGACATTTCTTAAGGGACACATCTTTTCAAGTGGTTGATGTATATAAATATCCATTTTTGTAACCAAAATAGGGGGAATGATTTTAGATGGAAGATAGATA
>VCHN02001138.1:0-16007 GCA_007115665.2 Sequoiadendron giganteum
AAGTAACTTTACAGCTTGATTTATAGTGATGGCTCACATAGAATGCATGAGACATTGGAATACAAAATGAACAAGAATGAATTGAATCTACTATCAATACGTTATAACACCAATACCATGATATTCAAATAATTCTAATGTGTACTGAAGACAACACATACAACTAGCACATAGGAAATTATATAATACGTTTATTGTAGTTTTGACAAATTCTAAGGCAACATTTTAACTTAATTTTCAGCATATTCAAGATGACTTACACCAAGGCCATTAGATTATGAGGTAGTTGTAGAGACTAAATATTATAGATTCATTATCCTGTTGCTAATTAATTCATTGTAGCACTAAGAGCTTTATCATTTCTAAAAACATGCACAAACATTTTAATTACACAAAGCTTGATTATTATCATCCTAGTGACGTAATCTTAATCTAAATAATGGAGTAGCATAAGTTCATAATGAAAGGGGTTGGAACCTTGGTATACAGGGAGAGGCCTTACATTCTAAACTTTTCATGATGATAGGAGGTCCTAGATAACGTCGAGATTCGAGAGTGTTTCCCATGGACATTTGGCTTGATTCCACAACTTACATTGGATGAGACACAGATTATTGTTTGTTGTGGACTTGCTTCTCTTCTTGACATGCCCCAGATTAGGATTAATCAGGGTCTCCTCACAACATTAGCCGAGTGGTGGCACAGTGACCACAATACCTTCCACCTACCCACTAGCGAGATGACAGTTACTCCAAAGGACATATTGTGGATTTTACAAATTCTGTTTGTTGGGGAGATTGTAGCATATGATTCATAGGAGGCTGGTGGGACAAATCCTCTCCGTAGATTTTTTTAGGATGATCACATTGCAGGATTGTGGATTCGGTGGCATACGATGGTTAATGCTTATGCTACTTTTTCGAAAGTGCTTGCTGGATTTATTAGAGGTTTCCTTTGTCCTAATCGTAGGTCAAAGGGATTCTTTGTTGGTTGGGGAAACGTACTTGAGAGCATGGTCTTGCATGGGACCAGATATTCTTGGGGGATGTGCATGCTGGCACATTTATATCATGATTTACATTCAGTTGTATATTTGAGAGGGTGTAGCCTATCAGTGGGAGTCACTTTGCTTCACATTTGGGTGTGGTAGCATATTGATGTCACGCGACCACTGCCAGTTTGTGATAGGCCTGCTACTAGGTCATATGTTTTCAGATATAGAGGTCGACTTACCCAGGACAGGATGGGTAAGTTGGAGTATTGGAGGCGTGTTTTGGATTATTGAGAGGTAGTGACATGGTGCCCCTATCTGGATTGTGATCATTGGGATGATGATGATGCAATGCTTGGTTACCTTTGCGACTCTATGTAATTGATTGGCAGGACCCACTTTGTATTAGAGAGATTCCTACTGCGGAGGGTCTACAGATAGTATGGGATTGTTCAGTGCATGCCCCAGGGCATTGCACATTATGCCCAACGTCAGAGTGATATAGTAGATTGGGGGGCATCTCTATCTTATGATACCGTAGTAGAGGGATATCGTACCCTATAACCTTCATCTTAGGACAGGCACCATGAGATTGTAGAGGCACCAGTGACTGCAGAGTATGCACAATTTCTTGCATTACATCAATTCCCTCAGATTACCATTCCTGACGAGCCAGCACCACTACCCATAGAGGAGGATGTTGTTGTTGCCCCTGGTTGACGACGAAGGTGAGAGGAGGATGTTATGGAGGAGCCGGCTGTAGCTATTGAGGCTGAGGAGGATATCGGTGTGGAGGAGGGTAGTGGTGAGGATAGTGGGGAGAGTAGTAGTGATGAGAGCAGCAGTAATGAGAGAAGCAGTGATGACGGGGATGATGGAGGGGACAGTGGCAGAGGGGTTGTGGCTGGTAGTACAGGTCCATCCACTAGTATGCCTCGTAAGAGGCAAGCAGTGGAGACATCTTCCTCAGAGCATCAGACACAGATTGCCACCCTTCAGGTACAGATTTAGACTTTACAGGGGCAACTTGTGCAGGCTTAGGGTTTACTTGTGTAGACTCAGACACAACAACAGAAACACGCACATACACATGCATAGGTATAGGGACAATTGGCAGCTGCACAGACGTAGATTGCCACAATGATGACAGAGAGGGATAGTGCCAGGAAGATTGCAGAGTGGGCATAGGCGACTACTAAGACTTTATAATGGATTTTCGATGGTACCACTGTTGGTGATTAAATGAGGGAGGTTCTTCGTCTCGGCCGAGAGGCAGAGTTTTACAGAGGTCATTATCATTATGTCATTCCTTCTGAGAAGAGAGTGAGTTATGCCCCCTCACGATTAGGCATGACACATACCAGGACAGTTAGTGAGGGTGTGATGCAGCCGACATGGAGAGATCCGAGAGATCCTGGTGCTTCTAGTGGGAGAGGTACTATTCCTGAGATGCTTGCATCGTCTAGTAGTAGCACATCCTAGGTGCCTGATATAATTCCATGATATTTTTGAGATACACCTGTATACTTTGATTCAACCAGTTTTGATGATTTACCTCTTTTATTTCAGACTTCATTGTATACTTGACATTGATGATTTATACGATTTTTATGATATGCAGTAGATTTTTATCGATCTACGATGGTTCTATTATAATTATATGATGGATGCATTTACTTTCAATGTTCTATGTGCCATGTGATGATTCTAATTATGATGTTATAAATGTAGTTTATATGATGATGATATTCTTATGATGTATGATGTTCTAATTATGATGTGCATAATGATGATGTGCAGATGTTGTATGGATGTATGATGTAATTATATATGTGATTTATGAATATGATGTGTTTTAATGATATATGATATGTGATGTAAATGGGATGTGTATATATATTTTTATTTTGGTGTAAATGCAAATATATGATGTAAGAAATGGATGAAAATGATGTGTTGAGATGATATGATATATGGAAGTGTAATGATATGATGTGATAAGTGGATAAAATGATATATGATATGTTGAATGAATGCATGATATGTGATATGATTGATGGATGAATGAAAATGTGATGATTTAAATTTATTTTTGAGATTTTCTTATGCAATGTTTATGCGATATGATATGATATGAATGCAAAATTTATTTGATTCAAATGTGTGAATGATGAAATGATAATTAAATGATTTTGTATGCAAACTAAAAATGATGGTGCAACTATATGACCATGATGATGTTTTTGTTAATGTCAAGTATACTCAATCTTTTAATAGAAAATATTTATCATCAATTTGAATCCTTTATGAGCCTTTGTAACAAACCCTCTATAGATGGAAAAACTATTATGAATGTAATATACTTTAATCATGCAGATCTACATGAAAAAAATGTATTTTAACAGTACTTTTGTGCTTTGTATCATCATAGAGTTTTAAAAATGTTGAAAGTGAGTACAAGCGTCAATGGTATAATTTAGACCATGATGACCTAAATACTACTTCCATGATTTTTGATATTGCAAGCAAACACACTTGCATCTTGGTATAATTAAACCGAGATGACCCGAGCATTTCTTGCATAAACAGATAAGAATTAATAACTTTCCTATGTGAATTGGAATGTCATCCATGATACTTTGTAGAGCACTTCTCGCGACAATTCACATAGTAATTATGATTAATTCATAGACAATAGACAAAGAAAATATCATTCTCCTTCCTAGCTTCTCTAGTTAAATACATCATCAAGTTTCTCCAAAGAAATGATAGCAATGATCAACATACAACATGTCCAACCTTTGCTTAAAGTATTTCAATCATTATTCAGATTAGATCATCCATCCTAATTTTATGATGTTTTTGTGATTTTCTAAGATTTTTTGGACCGAACCTAACCTAATGACCTATCCTAGGGGCCTCAAAGGTTGATCAAAGATTATCCTTACCTACGTTATACATGCAGAGACCATGTAGTTCGACTGACATAGACTCATGTTTTTGAATTTTTGAAACTGACTTTTTGACTTGTTTTTGGAATTTCTGTTGTGATACGGATCTCCAACGTGTTTTTGATGGTGATTGATTTTCTATGTTGGGTTGTGTTTCGATCATTGTTTTTGTTGCGTTTTTCTAAGCTCTATGTTTAATTTCCCCTAGTGATGTGTAGATGTTGCCCTCAAGCTAGGGTGAGACATAACTATTTGCAATGATATGATAATGAATGTAAAAAATGATGGTGAAAGTAACGACCATGATATGTACCCCAATAGATGGTGAAAGCTGGTTAAATTACAAATAGCGCCTATTTACAGGTTTTCACTATATGTTTTTATTGCACTTTTTTCATATTTTTATGATCTCTTTTTATTTTTATTTTTTGTATTTTTTTGTTACCAAGACACCCGTTTGCCAGGTTTTCATCAAGGAAACCATTTTTTAGAAGTTTGAAACGTGCACTAGGTGATTTAGGTGTAGTATCTTCTAAGATGGATATTGTTGAGAGGTTCATCAAACAAATCCCCTTCAGGTGTTGATAGCTGATAAGCGCCTGATCCATACACTGATATGATGACAAAGGGACCTAGCCAGTTAGGTTCAAACTTCCCTTTCTTTTCTCTGTCCTACTGATTTCTAGGGTTCTCTTTTAGGACCAAATCGCGAACCTGAAAGACTCTAGGTTTTACCCTATGATTGTAGCTCCTTGACATTCTTTGTTGGTATGCCATTAGATGATTGACAACTTGTTGACAATGCTCATCCAACAGTTCCAGTTCTTGAAGCCTAGATACTCTATAGTCCTCATCTGAAATGATTCCTTTTAGTGACACACAAAGTGATGGAATCTCTACCTCAATGGGTAGTATGGCCTCTTATCCATATACCAAGGCATATGGTGTAGCTCCCGTTGGCATTCTGATGCTAGTTCTTTAAGCCCATAGTGCAAGATTAAGCTGAACATGCGAATCACGTCCAACATCATTAACCGTTTTCTTGAGTATTTTTATAATTGTTTGTTAGAGGCCTCTGCTTGGCCATTTCCTTGAGGATAATAGGTTGTTGAGAAACGATGTTGGATATGAATTTTTTCACACAATTCTTGGACATCCTAGTTTTTAAATGGTCATCCATTATCAGTGATAATGGGTTGAGGTATGCCATACCGATAGATTATGTAGTTCCATATGAATGATGAGATATGTTTTCTAGTGATAATTGTGAGAGGAAATGCTTCTATCCATTTCGTAAAGTATTATGTCACTGTGATTATGAACTTGTGTCCATTGGATGAAGATGGATTTATCTTTCCTACCAAGTCCAGTCCCCATTGAAAAAAGGGCCATGTTGATGTGAATGGGTGTAATTCTTGAGTTGGTGCATGGATCATATTACTATGAATTTGACACTTTTTGGCACTTCTTGACAAACTGATAAGATGCCTTCTCCATACGTGGCCAGTAATACCCTAAATAAAGGAGTTTATTTGCTAGAGTTATACCACTTGAATGAGTTCCACAAATACCTTCATGAACCTCACGTAAGGCTATCTTAGATTTTTTATGTTCTAAACATCAGAGAAGAGTACCATCTAGACCTTGACGATAAAGTATGTCGGCAATTAAAGTATGTCAGGTGGATTGGCAGATAAAGTTGCGTTTTTGGTTTTTGGAAAGATCAGGAGGAAGGATGTTGTCTTTTAGGTATGCATAGGTCTTTTCATAGATGGAGGATTCACCAGTATCTAAATGGTATATGGTTTTGGATTCTGAACTATTATAAGAAGGATTAGATACTTGTTCTACCATAAAATCATAACAACTACGTTTCTTTGGTAATTGTAAAAGAGAAGCAATTGTTGCCATAGCATTTTTTGCTTTGTTTTCTACCCTTGGAATTTGCTCAAATTTGATATTGACAAAGTATTGTTTGAGATCATCTATCAGTTGCTTATAGGGCATCAAATTCTCATCTTTCGTCGGATATTCATCATTTACTTGATAAATGACTACTTGAGAATCTCCATATACTTGTAACTCTTGTGGTTTTCAATTTAATTGCCACTTTGACGCCAATGATTAATGCCTCATATTCTGCCACATTATTGGTATATGGAAAAATTAGTCTATAATATTTTGGGATGGTGTATCCTTGGGGTGTGATGAACAAAATTCCCACACTAGATCCTCTTTGTGTATATGATCCATCAAAGTAAAGTATCAATTGTTGTGTTGTTCCTATAAGAATTTCTGCATTAGGAAACTCCATTGTCATAGGATGATCATCAGTTAAAGGAGCCTCAGCCAAT
The DNA here is from genome assembly GCA_007115665.2 of Sequoiadendron giganteum. NCBI lineage: Eukaryota > Viridiplantae > Streptophyta > Pinopsida > Cupressales > Cupressaceae > Sequoiadendron > Sequoiadendron giganteum. Next base: position 6,297 of record VCHN02001138.1, read on the forward strand.
TGTTTGGAAATCACTTGACCTTTGATGGCTCTTATTTCCACATACTGAATATCAAACTCACTTAAAAGCATGACCCATTTGGCCAGTCTACCTGTTAAAGCAGTCTTACTAAGTAGATATTTTAATGGGTCGATTTTTTCTATGAGCTTGATTGTGTGAGTCAGCATGTATTGTTGTAGCTACTGGGTAGAAAATACCACTACCAAACAAGATTTCTCAATGAAGGTATAATTTATTTCATAGCCATTCAAAGTTTTGCTGATGTAATAAATGTCTTGTTCCCTTCATAATCTTCTTGTGCCAACAATGCTCCTAAAGAAATATTCGTTGTTGCAATGTATAGTATTAAAGGTCTTCCTTTTGTAGGTGGCATGATAATAGGTGGCGACATTAGATATTTCTTTATTTGATTCAAAGTTGTTTCACACCCTTGATCCCATTTGAACACAACATTCTTATGCAATAGATGATTAAATGGGTGACTTTTGTCTACAAGCTGGGAGATAAATCTCCTGATTGATTGCAGCCTTCCCTATAGTGACCTTAGTTGACTGATGTTTCTAGGTGGTGGCATTTCCATTATTTCCCTTACCTTTGCTGGATCTACTTCAATACCTTTTTTTGAGACTATGTATCCTAAGAGTTTTGCTGATGTAACCCCAAAGACACATTTCTTAGGGTTTAGTTTGAAATTGAAATTTACTAACCATGTGAAATTTTTTCCCAAGATATCTAGATGTCCTTCTCTGGAGTAAGATTTAGCTAGAATATCATCCACGTAATCCTCCATAAAGGTATACATCATATCATGGAAGATAGTGGTCATTGTTCTAGGAATAATTTTCCCCTGCATTTTTCAAATTGAAGGGCATGACATTCCAACAAAAGGTTCCCCAAGGAAATGTGAATGCATTTTTCTCCTAATCTTCAGGTGCTATCTTGATTTGGTTGTAATTAGAGAAACCATCCATTATTGATAACATGGCATGCCCTGCTGTCAAGTCCACGATGATGTCAATATTAGGCAAAGGGAAATCATCCTTGGGACATGCCTTATTTAGATCCCTGAAATCTATACATATCTTGATACTATTATCTGGCTTTGATATAGGCATAATATTTGATATTCATTTAGCATAATCAATAGACCTAATGAATCCTGCATCTAATAACTTCTTCAGCTCAGCTTTTACCATTAATATGATATGTGGATGCATATTTCTTAATTTTTGTTTTACAGGTTTGATTCCAATAGGTAAAGACAAATGATGCATTAAAAGATTTGGGTCTAAACCTAGCATATTGGAGTATGACCAAGCAAAGTTAATGCTTCTTTCTTCAAAGAATTTGATTAATTCAAGTCTTTCTTATTCTATCATAGATTTTGCCAGATGTAAAATATTTGCTCTTTCTTCTGTGCCAATGTTTATAGACTGTGTAGGCTCAACCAGAACTGATGACCTTTCATGATAATGCTCTGAAAGGGTGTCAAATCTCCCATCTTTCAGTGCCTCAAAGAGTTTTTCACCATCCGATGTGTTCTTTATTTTTCTCTTTTCAAGATCTAATACTGCCATAGAATGGTTTTCACCATTAGATCCATTATTCTTGTTTTTATTTTTGCAACTGGAAGATTTGACACCCTCCAGTCGATCCTCATTGTTATGAGATTTATGGATAGAACTTGTATTGGGTTCATAATAACAAAGGAAATTTATGATATCATCATCATTTGCATAGATGGGTACATTTAGAGGTTCAATGGGTTCCTAGTCGATAAGTTGGGGATGGACTAAGGGCAAGAAGTCATCGGATTGACTTGGGTCGATGGTGGTAAGGGTTCAAACTGTTATTTTGTTAGAGTTGTCATTAGGGATGTCGAGTTCAATGATATTGTGAACAACCTTTTCATACTCGCACAAATAAAACAAACAAACACTTTATTAGATCAAAATGCAAGATGAAAGAAGGATTCCCCATGAAATCCATTTACAAAACTTAAATAGAAATGAAAATGAATCAAATTGAATCTATCTAAATTAAGAAAACTCTTGATCCCATGGGGGAATTGGTGCTAATTGATGTGTCGAAATTGGCCCTTTCCCAACTCCTTTATTGCAATTTTGATGATTTGATGAGTGATCCACCTTGATGAAGATTCAATCAAGCTCCATGATGAAAAATCTGCATAACCTAGCTAAGAATTTGAGAAAATGGATGAAACTAGATATGCTTGAGGATGAAGTTGAGTATAGTAAGTTTACTCAACTTGTGGATGTTAGAATGAGAGGAAGAGTCTCTCATTTATAGATTTCCAAATTGAAAGAAAGAGTGAAATTGAGCAATGTGGGACAAAAGACCAACCAATGAGAAGAGGCCACTTGTCCACATGTGATTGGAGGAGGAATGAGCACATTTTGGTCAATGTGCATGATAAATTCCATGAGATTCAAATTTGAAATTTGAATGTGACATGTTGGAGGGAGAAAAGAATGGAGTTAATGTCACTTGGCTCAATGCACAAGGACATGTAAGAGGAGTGAATGCCTTGTTGGAAGGACAAATCCACTTGGATTTGAATTCAAACTTGAGGGAATATTCCTCCTTTATTCCTTGTTGAGAGAAAATAGGAAATTAAATAAATCAAAGTAATTGATTTATTGTGCAAGTTGAATTCTCTAGAGGATTTTAGTGATAGGGATTAAATTAATCAAGATTTAATAAATTTAATGACAGATTAGCTGATTTGACAATTTTGACTCAAATTGATGAGTTGATTTAAATCAGAATTGAGAGGAAATGATTAATTAAATAAATGATTTGATTTATTTAACTAAGTGGGAAAATGTTAGATAAATCAAATAAGGTTTTAATTTATTTAATTTAACAAGAAGACTTTAGGGATTTAATCAAATAAAATGATTTATTTAATTAAAAGGGATTTTAGGGTTAATTAAATTAAATTGATTAATTTAATCAATAGGGGGAGAAAGACCTAATTAAATAAATAATGATTTATCCAATTAAGAGACAAAAGGGGATGATAAGCTGAGAGTGTGATTTAGGAAGAAACATCGTTAGTTAATTAGGATCAAATGTGTTGGATCTAATTGTAAATTTTCCATGTCTACAAATGTTACTCTCTTCGAGATTATCTAGTTCACTCGATGTTTGTTCATCCTCACTTGAGTCATTGATATGTTGTGATTCTAATACAAGTTATCTAGACCCTGAGCTCTGTCCCTCCTCACATGTAGGTGCATATTGTTTTATGACATCGATTTGGAAATCTGTGTAAGATATATCAAAATATAGATCCCATTCATATTCATTAGAATTTGTTTTAGAGCTATCTCTTACTTGAAGGATTATTTCAACTACCTTCTTAGTCATTTCTTGTTTTTCTTCTTTTGAGTAACCCATTCCTATCTTATCCTTTGAATAAAGAGTAAGAGGTTGAATTGGTTCCACGATGCCCTCTTTCCTTTTTCCAACAGGTCCTTGTCCTTCATAACCCATTTTTTTTCCAAAATATCCTTTCCTTTTCCATACTTCTCTGTCTTGATGTTGATGTTTGTTGATGTCAATGTTTCTTCATCTCTGTACAGCCAATCGAGGATAGCTTTGTTTTTTGATTCATCCTCTATAGTACCGGATTTCACAAATCTTTCCTCTAGAACTATGGTAGGTTGTGATGTTTGTTGTTTTATCATTGATGGTTGTCCATATGACTTTGGAGATGGCATCAATTGTGAAATATTAAGATACTTCTCAATAGAATATTGTCCCATGCCTTTGTCTATTAGCTAGACCTGTTCTTGGAATTTATGTGATAGAGAATTAAAAGGATCCTTATTGTCTATTAATGTAGATTCAACAACACTTGTATCTTGTAATTTATCCTTTTTCTCCACCCACATGGATGTAATGTTTGGAGGTTTTTCACCCTCTCATGAATTTGAAGTGCATGCTTCCCTATTGTGAGGCACAAAAGTGTCTTGAGAAGTTTCGAGTGTGTCACAATGTTGAGCATTGTTATAATCTACTGATATGGTCACCTCTTGTCCATTAATTGGAAATTTCAAACACTGATGATAGGTTGAAGGTATTGCCTGTATTTCATGAATCCACAGACTTGCTAAGAGTATATTGTAGGTTAACTCTTTTTCTAGTACCTAGCATGCCATATTTTTCACCATTGGTCCCATTTGAATGGGAAACACAATAAGTCCTTTAGAAGATCTCTCTTCTTCATCATAAGCCTTTATTGTCATTTTTCTTTGGGCATCAATAGCATTATCTGAATACCCTAGTGCATAGATTAAATTTAAAGTGAGATATTTAAACCATCTCCCCCATCTATTAGGACTATTTTAACACATTGTTTATGGATCAAAACTTCAATATGGAGGGCAGTGTTATGTGGATGATTAAGTGACACACCATCCTATTCAGAGAATGATAGACAGTGTGGTGTGGTCAAATTTCCCACCATAGCCTGGAATTGACAAACATCTAGGTTGTTGGGTACTGTGGTGGCAACAAGTGCTTGTTCTAAAATATCCTTATGGGATGGTGATAGTTTAAGGAGTTCAAGTATTAATATTTGCGCTGGTATTTTCTGAAGTTGGTTGACAATTTTGTATCAAATTGGATGTGGAGTGGTGTTTTTAGGTGCAAATCCCTTGAAAATTACCTTGTATTTCCCCCTTCTCATTACGTTAACTGGTTGATAGCCTTGTATTTCCCTGATTTTTAAAACATTTATTTGATTGTTGGATATTTGTATGCTCAGGATTAAATCTACGGGGATAATGTCACTGGTTTTGTTGTTGTCCATTTGATTACTAGTTGCAGTGTCATCTTCTACTTTGGACAAACAAAAGATCATGCTATTGTAAACATGATTGATATTTTTTCCTTTACTGTTTGTAGAAGATGACTCTCCCTTATTGTAATTTGTGAAAGGGTCTTTAAAGGCTGTATGATCATTGTTGTTTTGATGTCCCTCTATGTATAACTTTTTATTTTCAATCAGATCTTGGACTATATGTTTTAATTCCATGCAATCATTTGTCTTGTGTCCCTTATTTTTATGGAAGTTATAATAATTTGCATCATTCCACCATGGTGCTTTGACTTTTGGATCCCAAAATCGTGCTTCTCATGTAGTGATAAGACCACTTGCAACAAGTTCCCTCATTGTTGATTCTAGTGCTTGGCCTAATGGTGTGAATCAATGTCGGTTTGATGATTTTTGATACGTTTGTGGTTTTGATTCTCCATTGTTTTGATTGATATTTGACTTGATGTTTGGATCACTGTTTTGGTTTTTCTTTGCAGTAGAGGTTGTCAAGTTAAAAAAATTCTTTTCATTTTGTAAGTCATTTGTAGTTTCGTTGATCCCAATATTTCTATTATTTTTCCAGAATTTAGGTTTGTCATTGTTGGTATATTGATTTGAGGAGTTGGTGTTTTTTTATTTTTCATTGTAGTGTTTGATCACCCCTTGTTTGACTAAGGCTTCTTCAATTTTAAGGCCATTTTCGATCAATTTTTCAAATGTTGGAGGACATTGTAATTCGAGCCTATAGCTCATTTCATCAGTTAGGTTATCAATGAATAACTCCATTTTTTCTTCCTCAGGTATGGAGTGAGGATACCTAGCAAATAGTCTTCACCATCGCTGTAAAAAGGACAAAATTTTTTCACCTTTGTTTTGCTTCATGTTATAGAGGTCCTTTATTGTGACATCATGTTGGATGTTAAAAGAATATTATGATATGAACCTATTGACAAGCTCTTCAAAAGTGTGTATTCTTGGTTGTAGTTTGGAAAACCACTCCATACACTGACCTCCTAAGCTTCTTGGGAATAACCTCATTAGGTAAGTTTCTTCCTGTGCGAACTCTAAGCTCATGGTTCTAAATTCCCTTACATGGTCGATTGGGTCTATCTTACCATTATATTTTTCATATTTTGGGAATTCACAATGCCGAGGGAATGGTATCATATCCACAATTGGGTTAAAAGGATAAGGACAAATGTCCAGTAATGCATACCTTTTCGTGTTTCCCTTTTGTATATCTTGAATTTGTTGTGTTAGGGCCACAACTTGATCTGTGTTTGGCATATGTTGTGGTATTTCGGTTTCATTTATTCTAGGTGCTTCTTTTAAGCGATTGACATCAAAATCTTTTGGAATTTTTGGCACTTGATTCAGCTAGCATTAGGAGATATTTCTCCATGTCCTGCTCTAAGATCTTTTCCATAAATTTATGGAATTTTGGGTCCTGTTGCACTGCTTGTATGTCTTATGTTGTTATTTCGTTTGTGTCATTTTGATGAAGTCCACTCCAAGGATTTTCTTCAGCCATGATGTTTGGTATTTCAATTTCTTTTTCTTTAAATTTTTGTCTTTGTGATCTTGTCAAAATTGGCATACGCGTGTTTGTTAATTTCACTAAACTTTGATCTTCTATGTTTGGATTAGTGTCGATTGGATTTTAACAAAGTCAAATAGAATGATATATTCTATTGATGAGACCAAGTTAAAAATATGATATTGTCTTTTTTTTTTTGTGATTGTAGGATGTCAGAATCCTAATAAGGAAACTTAACTCAACAATCAATATTTGTGCTTTGATAATTGGACACTTTGTATTTTACAAGATCTAGGTTTTAGTTGAAAAGAATTTCAACTTGTAAGAACCTATTTTGTTTTAGGTCTAAGACATTGTCTGGACTAAGAAGATGTTTTTGTCTGATAAAAATCTAAGTTTTACATGTTGAAAATTCTAACTGATATGTTTGGAAGCTCTTTGTTTTTTTTTAATATTTGGAAGCGCTAAAATAGAGTGCAAAAGTGCTAAAACAGAGCGCCGAAGAGCTATTTTGCGGAAGCACTAAAACAAAGTGTGTAAGTTGAATGACATTTTTCCAAGGTGTTATTTTGCGGAAGCACTAAAATAGAGTGTGGAAGCACTATGCCAATCTTTCAAAGCACGATTTTGTGGAAGTGCTAAAATAGAGGTCAGAAGCGCTATGCCAGTCTTTTGAAGCGCTATTTTGCAAAAGAACTAAAAAAGAGGTTAGAAGCACTGAAACAAACGGTGTAAGTGCTAATTGGGATTTAGAAGCACTAAAACAAACCTTAGAAGTGATACTTTAGATTATAATGATTTTGTCTGATTTTTCTACTTGTGAAGAGATTGTTTTTCAGGAATTTTGATTTTGACAAGATATCTCCACTAGTAATTTTTTGATGTTGGATGATAAGCCTAAAGATTATGAGTTTCTTTATTGAAAAAATTGATTGGTCCTAGTGGAGTATTTTATCATTGGTTGTGGGATGGAGGACTGACGAATGGGTTGACTATGATTATGATATTGTGTAAGAGCTATTCTTTGAAAATAGGCTTGTGAATAAAGAGGCTCTAAGGAATAATCACCAGTATAACCCCTATCGAAATTGTGATACCTATGTATGAAAGTTCTATGATAGAGCAAGATTTTTCTACTCTGATACAAAAAACATCTTCTTCTCAAAATATCTTTGTAACTAAGTGGTTTCTTCAGTTTCTTGACTTTGAGGGATTTCTTGGCAAACGTTTTGGATTTCCAATCTCTAATAATAAATTTACTAGGTGGTTTTGTTTGAATCCTTTTTGGTATTGTTCTGGATGATCTTTACTTGAGTTAAATGGTTTGAGAACACGATAAGCAATTGTAGAATAGTTATTTTTAATAATAGAATCTAAACAGATAGTGTATGTCCAAGAACCATGAATGGTCCCTATTGATTTCCACTGGTTTGTTTTAACAAAGATATACTTCAAATAGACTCACTCTTAAGGTCAAAAAGGTCATTGTTATACTCAACAACCCACATCTTAAAATTGTGTTGACTCACACAATTGTGTCACCCCCTAGAGGGCGCCCATGTTTTTGTCTTTTCTAGGTGCGTACTCAAAGTTGGATTTCTCGTCCCTGGAGCAAACGGTCCTTGGAAATTATATGGTGAGTTTCTTGGGGGAAATTTATTCCCTCCCCTTGCACTGCGAGTATTGCAATTTCTAGTTATTGACTCAACTGGATACTACACTATGGTTCTTAGATAGGGTTTTCGTTCAGAGAGGCAATATATAAACTCCTTCAGGAGACCTCCCAATCTTTAGAGCAAAGATTTTGGGGATGGTTATCTTTGCAAAACTCTGGAAAAAAGTGGCTTTCCCTAGATTCACTTTTAATTTATAGTGGGGTGGAAAACCTGGCTTTGGTTGTTCCCACTTAGGTCATTCTCGTAGGGTGAGTACTTTTTCCCACTACGACAGGCCTTCTAAAGGATTTAAAAAGCGTAAATTGCATGGAAATAAAGGATGAGTCTGGAATTTTGATCACCCAATTAAGGGGAGAGCATAAACCTATTCACCACACAAGCACAGTAATCAATGTTCGATTTTAAAACCCAAAAGACAAATTTTGCTATTCTATGTGAAGATTTTGCTTCACAAAAGTCATGGTGTCAATTTTAACTGATATAGAAAAATGTGTGATGTCTATCCTAGGATTGGTAAATTTTAAATCAAGTGACTACCCTAGGATGAATTATTTTTAGTCTAAATGCATCAAAATAAAATTCTGGTCGCGGTCGCATCAGATCTAGACAAGTAGTTAAAGAAGCGCTAAAACAAAAAATAGAAGCGCTACAACAGTTTGTAGAAGTGCCATATAATTTCACAGAAGTACTATATTAGATGTTTTGGAAATGTTTAGCGCTTTTGAGGAGGAAACTATAGCGCTTCCACGGTCTATAGTTTTTGTGGAAGTGCTGAAACAGAGCTCGTAAGTGCTATAGTTTTCCTCGGAAGCGCTATATTTTTTGTCGGAAGCACCATAAAAGCTCTCTCTCGCACTAAACTAAACACGCTAGAAACCTATGCAACACTTTTTAGATTTTTTTTGTGAAATATGGGGTTATGCCCCATAGTGGGTGCCAAATTGTAAGTGTGAATAAGTGATGAGTAAAATAACTAGAAACACCTCTTAGTATTGCATTATATCAATGAATTTAATCAACAATTAAGCTATTACAAACCAAAAATCCATTGAAAGCGTCATATTGCTCTCTATCTCCAAAGATTTATTAAACCACTATGGCTCTCAAATTGTGTAAGCACTGTGACTATTAAAATGACAATATGAAGAATGACAAGTTGTCAAAATGTAGGAAACTAATCCTATATGATGATATTGTAAACTAAATTGACATGAAACTGATAAATGAAAGCTATAGTAAAACTAAGATACAACCATGATTATGATTTCTACTGATGCTATGATTGATAAAATGCTATTGTTGTGATTCTTGATTGCTTCATTGCTTGATTTCTTGATTGCTATTTCCTGTAGAGTAAGATTGCACAAAGTTGGGATCCATTTCTTGTTGAGAAAGGTTGTATTTATAGATTTCTAGACAACAGATTTGCATAAGGGCAACAAAGGAGAGGCTTGGATTCAATCTGGAGGATTGAATGATGAGAGATTGAGAAGATTGAGAAGATTTTGGGAATGGTTCCTACACATGAAAACACCAGGAAAGATGATAGGAAGGATCAAAGGAAGAAGATTTGAGAGTTTGATTCAAATTTATCTCCAATTTGTCTCCAAAGCTTCCCATGAATGCCAGTTGAATTAATTAGATATAAAATA
>VCHN02002904.1:0-15581 GCA_007115665.2 Sequoiadendron giganteum
ACAACTATTGATGGAGTTTTGTTATCCCTTAGGTGATTACATGACTATCTCTTTAGTTACCATGTAAAAAATCATAGATTTTGATTAGCGCTTAGCTAAATAGAAGATTGTCTCTTCAATGAGTACATAAAAATAAGACTCATACTAGTGTGTGAAATGTGTGGCATACACATAGGATTTAATGACTTTGTGTTTATGGTGTATCTAAGTCTTGCAAGGTTTCATTCATAATATACATTTGAATTTTTCTTTTTATTTTCCATATGCTTTTATACATGGAAATATGCTTTTTTGGTTCTAACATGTCATTTATCTGTTCATGTCAATACCTAACATTAGGAAACCACTATTGGGCCCTTTCCCTTAATCAAATATGAATACTAAAATGAATATGTGAAGATGCCTTATATATAGTATCCATCTTTTCTCACTAATTTTAATATAGTGATATTATAGAAAAGATAATATGGAAGGAGTACTTCAATATGTTAAGGATAATAGATTTTCAATGAGTGCAAGAAACAAATAGAGAATCCTTACTAGCACATTGACTAACTTGTTGAGTAGGTTAACTTCCACTAGAAATTATATTCCTCCAAGAGTTTCAAGTGTAGAAGAAGAAAAAATAGTTGAATGGTGTAAAGATGATTCTATAGTAAAAATATGGATTTTTAAAACCTGCCAATATTGGCATGTTTTTCCAATGATGGGATAGGTGATGACACTCCAAATGACACACACCTAAAGGTTCTTCAGCATCCATTTGTCAATCATATCTCACAATTATACCATCGTAGGGGGCTGGGTCTTATGTTATCATGCCATAAGGAGGTGCATTTAGTCGGGAGATTAGCTTCTCTTGTGACAAAAAGTTCAAATCTAAAATTAATTTTCAATATTATGGAATGGTATAATTATACACATTCTTTCTCTATACAATTTATACAACATATGCTGATATAAAATTTAAATAAAAAAAAAAAAACTTATTAGTTACCATAAATACATAAACAATTATTATTTATACAATAAGTTTGTAATATAAAGTTATAATTCTTTTATAATGAAAATGCATATCAACATCTTCATCAAAATTGATGTATTTTTAATCTTAACAAAAACACATTATCTTCTAAGTAATATTTGTCCAACAATTGATCATTTCCACGATAAATGTTTACAACTATAACAACCAATTCACAAGACTTTTCAATCAAATTATATTTTTTTCAAAGTCTAAAAAAGTAACAAAAATAATTAAACAAATTCAAACTTGTTAACACATTTAAAACATAATTTTTAATTTTGTATAATCGTTCTTCTATCCTAATGTCATGACATTGATCAATGATATAAAAAGTTCATATGATTTATATAGGTTAAAAGTGTTCTAAACATGTGAAAGTAATTAAAAGATTGCTGTCAAAAAATTGGAAAATAAATACAAGTTATACAATCAACAATATTAAGAGCAATATTGGAACATACAGAATTGCAGCACACAGAAGAGTTCGCAAGTGTTAATTTTCAATTTGAGGCTCAATCCTACTTTTGTACTGGGGAGAAAAGCAGTACTTATTCTAATCTATCTTCAAACTGTTCGTAATTTAATTTATTCTAATCTTACTTTATACCATTCGTAATTTAATTTATTCTAATCTTGCAGGAATCCGTTCGTAATTTAATTTCTAATCCCGATTTAAACCGTTTGTACTTTAATTTGTTCTAATCTTAGATTGCACTCCGATGGGCTATGTCTGTAACATTTGTTGGCGAAATGATCGAGAGTTGTGACGCTTTTCGAATCTGCTTTAGGGGAAGCTAAAATTCGCCTACTACGTCGTTTTCTTCGGTATTACTATTCTAAGCGTATTATTCCATAGCCCTTTGTACGATAAATCTATTTGGCAGAATGACGAAGTTTGACATCAAAGGAACTGATTGATCAATGTGAAATCAGGGATAACATTCTTTTGATTGTGGCATTCTGATAGTTCTTTCAAAAATAAAGATTCGTATGGTTTTTATATCATTCATGAGTACATTTTGTTATTCAATATGGAAGAATGAATTTGTGTTGATATCATTTCAGCTGAAAGTCAAGGATTAAGGGGTATTCATTCCACGAAGACATGATCTTGCAATCTTCTCTTATATCATTCCTCCAAGGGTTTGAGGCTTGCTAGATGGTGTAATAAAGAACCATACCATCACCCTCACCAATTATGTTCAACCAATTCATCTACAACCTTTTGGTTTTTCTGCTCTATTTAAATATCATATTTTAATGGTCAAAGAGTCGATTGTAATTTTACATTCCATTCCCATTCAAAAGTGGTAAATACTTGTCCTCCATTGACAACCCAAAATTTAATTTTCACTATCAAATTGGATGATATTTAAGAATAACCTACCTATACATTGTCTGTCATATGCTTAATAAAATCATATAGATAAAAAGATGCACCTTGTCATGCATTCATGATCTCTTCAACTAGCTCTATGGTATGCAATACTTCACTAAGATTATCCTCTTCATTTAGAATATCACCATGTGATAGTTAATCCTTAAATCACTTGAAAAATAACATTTAAAACCAAGGAGGAATGATATGAATAGCCATTCAAGACTTTTAGCCTAACCAATGCACCGATAGTATTCATGCACCTAACAAACGATATATTGTGCCCTTTCACCAGTTTTTTCATGATCATCTACTTAAATAACATCCACAACTTCAAAAATGTGGATCTCATCAGTTGATTATGTTGGCTCAATTGAGGCTAGATGACTTTTGGATAAAGGATCATCTAAAAGAAGCTTGGAAAGGACTTGAGTAGAAACGACAAGGCCAAGTAGTCCCTTAAGACATTTCCAAATTATCATTAGGCCTGCAACCAATACACAAGGTTGAGATTTTTTAGACAAAGAGGGTCTTAAAAATTAAGGCTATATATACCATCTTAAGATTGGGGCCATAAGACAAACTCTCCTCCTCCACCACTTGTAGATGGCTTAAAGAATTTCCTTGAGGACAACCTATATTATCTCCATATTTTGTAAGCACATAACCCTTCTTGAAAGGACATATTTTAGGGCAATGCCCAATTTGATTACAAACCAAATAAGCGAAAGGGTATTCTTCAAAAAGTAAGGTTTGCATCTAATCAAAAAAATTGAAACAAATTTGACATTTATACATCATTGATAGGAACACAAAACTTTGCACTAACAAAAAATTTCTATAGGATGTAATAAAATCTATTACCCTTACTTGTCCAAAAGATCTCACAATACGTTTATAGATTTCTTCCTCCCAAAACTCCATAGGGAGTCCAAGAAGCTAAACCCAAACAAGGGTATCTTTGAAAGATTTCATTTTTGAGGTAAAAGTAGGATATCATTACTTCAAAACAAGAATAGAATTGCCTAGAAATGGGTCTCTTTCTAGAATGCTACTTATATCCTCCCTACATGAAAATCAAAAAGAGAATATCCCTCTTTCCTTAGCCATAACTATTGTTTTATTTAAGTTTACATATTTTATAGACCCATGTTTGAAGCAAGTTAATATTATGTCTAGGGTTGAGAAATTTATTAGCTAGTGATGCATCTATTTTTTAAGCTTCCTTTTGAATAAGAAAGTTAGGCATTATCTTTTTTAGATACAAAAATCAGAAGGACCATGTGAGAAATTTTACCTTTGATTAAAAATTTGAATAGATCATCCCATGGCCACTTTGAGTTTGCGACATTATCCATGGATGACCCATTTTCTGTCACTTTTTGTTAATTTATATCTTTGAAAAAAGAGAATGTGGGCCCCCCTATCAATTATTGATTGCAAGAGACCATTTCTTCCCTTGGACCCATTTTCATCCACCACTTTGCATCTAGCCATGTGAAGCTCCTTCCTCTATCCCTAACCAACACCCTAGTTTGAAAATTTGAAAACACCACTCCCACTCATGATTCTTCTTAGTTTAAGATTTTCATGTCTTGATTTGAAAGAAAAAATGTTAATTTATAATTTAAATCTAGTCTCCTCAACATAGGGAAAGAAATCTAAAGTTGATATTGATTAGGTTGTGAGCATATTATTACTTAATGTGAGTTTATGCCTTACATAGAGCTTGGAGTGTATGTAAATCTTCTTATATAATAGTTTTTTAGAAGAGATTTATGTCATTTTAGGTAATTTTAATTAAAATAATGTTAAAAATAATTTCTACTAAATCTTATTTCAGTTATTTAGAAAAGACAATTACCAAAAATTCAATTAATTGGTAAAATTAATTATGTGTCTTTATAGTAAAATAACATGTTAAAATCTATAAAAAATTTAAAGGTATATATAATAACATAACGTCAATACTTATCATCTGCAATAAATATAATGAATAATCATAAAATTTGAACATAATTTATGATTAATGAAACAAAGAAAAAATGGGGGAGTAATGTGATGAATAGGTTGGTTCACCACAATGACCTATTTTCCTAATTTGATTCAAAATGCAAGCTATAATGTGCAAATGAAGAACATTAATTAAATTTGACTGAAAGAGTAATCAAAAGGTAGATTTGGAAAGGGGAAAACAATGTGTACCTTTCACAAAAAGTTGCCTTTTGAAGCTCACTGAGCACTCATTCACCCTATGGTGAATGGGTCATGGCTAAGGTTTTTGGAAAATACTTTATGTGCTCTATTCTACTGAGTCTACAATTCCATATTCCAAGAGTTCATTGTTGGATAGCCAAAAATAAATTATCTAGAAGAGTTTTCATGATTTGACAAATTTTCTTGCAACTTTCCTCAATCTTGATCTTCAAAGGGTATTCAACCTAAAATCTGTAATCGCACGTCAAAGAGAGAAAAAATGTTGTTTGTTAGGTGAATAGAGGTTTTCCTTGGTCAAACCCCGTGTTGGTAATTAAACCTTGAAATGAAACAATGAAACATGAAAGAAGGAATGATGAATGAAAAAAAAAATCACAACTCACCACACCTTATTTGAAACCTTGGATAGCAAATCTGCAAACTAGCTTGAAGTGGCCTCAATGAATGTAGAAATTGATTGTGAAACTTGATGTGAAACAATGTCTTTGAATGCTTGGTTAGATCTTGCACACTACATCACCATATTAGCTCAAACAACATGCATGATGCAATACATCATTGACATAACAATGGAACCTCGAATGCTGCAATATTCTTCAATAAACCTGCCCTTGAATGCCTTGAAAATTCTCTTGAAGTGCTCCTATAATGCTCTTGTGAAAATAGCTTGATCTAATGAAAATTGATTAGATGAAACTTAATGAAATGACCTTATATTTATGCATATCTTAACATTAATTCTCCAAATTCAAATATCACAAGACGACATTGAATTATAGATTTGAAATCATTAAAATACCACCAAAAACATATTTCAAAGGGGGGTCCAAGGTCTAAGTGAGAGCCCATTTCTCATAGGGTGAATGGGTCCTAGGCCACTTACCTAGGACCTACATCGATCAGTGTTAAAAATTATGTAAAAATACGGTCCTAGATCTAAGCGAGGACCAATTTTTCCTATGACGAATGGGTCCTAGGTCACTTACCTAGGACACACATCTTCCAAAGTTAAGTGTTGTGTAATGGAATTTATGAATGTCAAATTTTATCCCTTGAAAATTGCATTTAATTAGACGGATTTGAATTAAAGGGGTAAATTAAGGCAAATTAACCTCAATCAATTAATAAAGCCATACATTAATGTGAAAGTGTAAAGGTACACCTTACAACATGAAAAATAAGGCATAATTAATTCCATTTAGTTTAAAAGGGGCCCTAAAATTGATATGAATATGAAAAACATATTAGAACACTAAATTAAGGCAATATTGAGATCATTTTATTATTAATTACTCCCAAATTAAGTGTGAAAAAGGGATACATTTTTCTACACTATAATTAAAAATATTTTTGAACTTTTTTCTTTTAAATGGCTTTAAAATGAATTAATATGACCATTAAATTGATATATCAAGATTTATGAGTAGCTCATCACTCAACAAAATTATAGAATTATAATATTAATATTAGGATTGAATTGTTTAATTTTTTATTCAAACTCGTTGACTGAATATTTGATTAGTGGTTTGTAGGTTTTGAAAACATGAACAATAAACATCGATTGTGACAAGAAATGCAAATAATTTTAGCACACACATAATTCTTCTATAGATTGATTTTTAGATAATGAATTACGTGGATTACAATATGATGCACCTCAATATAGAGGTCTTCTTATGGCTTACAAACTAAAAAACAAGGTGAACTATTTATAGAGATCACAACCCCTAAAATAGACATACTTTCATGCATAGATTTTAAAGCAACTAAAACACTTAAAAAAATTAAATTAATATCTATTAATAGTTACCTAAATCACTAAAAACTAATTTAAAATTTTTATCTAAAAATATCTAATTGCATGTTTGGCCTCATTTATCTTCATTTCCACACTTGGCATCAATATCCAACATACTCTCACTTGGTACTAAGCAGACTCACAAACTAAATTGTTGTAACTCACTATGAAATTTATTACCATCACTATTGTACCCAATCTTATAGACCCACTAAGTACGAATACACTTCTTGTAGAATTCAAGTACCCATTTACTTATTCTTCTCCTTCTTGAGAGAACACAAGGTTTCCCCTTCTTTTTTCTAATATAGAGAAGACTCACAGTCTTTCAATCTACATGACACCTTTTAATGTTCCAATCATAACAAAAAATCATCAACCACTTAACTCAAAATTACAAACCTTATTTGACCACTAATTTTTCTACATGTGAACATTTAGGCTTATACAACTTTTTAGACATATTTGTAACCATTTTTATCTAAATCCATCAATCCATCCATAATTAATTTGCATACAATCTTTCATAGATTGTCCATTCTTCTCTCTATTTTAAAATGAACTTTTAGAGTGATTCTTCAATCCACAAATAGAACAAGGGTCAATATCCCAAGAATTTTTCTTTTTTGTGTCTTTCTCTATGACAATGAAAATATTGCATACATTCCATTATTTGAGCTCATTTCTTACTTGTAACTTATGTAACAATATTTCTATCTCTCTTACCATATCCAATGCTTTCATTCATTGGCCTCACAATTGGTTGAATGGGCTCTCTAATTTGTTGTCGAAGTGTTCTCAAACCTTTTCCTTTCTATCCCATTTTCTTCATCACCTCCAAATGAATATTTTTTCAAACCATCCTTTTTTTTTAACATCACAACCTACAAAATTTTAAGGATAAAACACATCCTTACCTTTAGCCTCATTCACTCTTTATCAAAAACAACTTTAACTATATAAGAAAAATCAAGATATTGATAAAAAGCAACAAAAATATTATGTGCCACATGAAATGTCACAAACTAGTGGCTTTAATTTAAAACACTTTTATTTATTTAAAAAAAAAAGCTTTTCATACAAATCTTTGTTCTTCCTCTTGACCTCATCACACAATTTTAATTTTTCTTCTAATTTTTTTTTTCTTTAACATTATCCAATTATTTTTCAAGATTATCAAATTTACACAAATGTTCACATCTTTCTTTTCCAAAATTCTTTAAATCTACTATCAATTGTAATTACATTTTTTAATTTGTATCATTTGTTCCTCCAATTTTTTTTCTTTCTATACTCTTTTTCCCATCTTTCCCATTGAAATAAATGACACACATTCTTGAAAATACGATTCCTCCTCACTTAACCACTATGGTTGTGAACACAACATCAACTATGACAACCTCTTGCAATCTCCTTTAAACAAACTTCAGTGACTCAAACACCTTCTCTCTCCTTTGGTTGTATTTTTTCTTTCAAACTTGTCACTTCAATAGAAACATGCAATGACTTCTTTTGGTTTCTACCGCAACAAAATTCCTACAAATATTGCCTCTCATATCTCTATAGACCTCTTTTACTTCAATCCTATTTGGTTGTGGACTTTAGAAAATCTTGACTCTTCCCCAATCTCCTGCTTTAATACCAAATGTAGTTTTTGAAAACATGGACAATAAACTCATATTGTAATAGCAAAGGCAAATACTTTTAGACACACATTATTCTTCTATTGATTCATTTTTAGATAATGAATTACAAGGATTACAACACGATGCACCTCAATATAGAGGTCTTCTTCTAACTTAAAAACTAAACAAAAAGAGAAACTCTTTCTAGAGATTACAACCCTACAATAGACACATTTTCATGCATAGCTTTTAAAGCAACTAAAACATTAAAAAACAAGAAAATTACAATCTATACAAGTTACCAAAAGTACCAAAAACTAATTTACAATTTCTGTCTAAATTTTTTCAATTGTATGTTTGACATCACTTATCTTATCTTCATTTCCATGCTTGACATCATTATCCAATATGGTTTGCATAATCTCATTTCTTATGAAAATGAATTATGTACGGAACACTCAGTACATCTAAACAATCCTTAAAGGAGTGAAAAATTGAAACTTCTCCACTATTACAATATCAAAAAAAACAACTTGTATTATTACTATCCAAAAGTGAAAAATTAAAAATATAAACTAAAGAAAAATCTTTCACCACTTTAGTTTTGATGTTAAATCAATTACTATATATATAGATTCCCTGCCACAGCATGACTAAGAAAATAAGTGTGAAGGCTACGGTCGTTTATTGGCTTGTTTCGCGAGGTTGACGTTGAAGTCCTTATACGACAAACTATACAAAAAAACTAGAGAGCTGGCACAGAATTATGAGCTGTATCCACAGATGATCGCATAATTCGCAACTTTCTTTCGTCCGAGAGTTCCTGTGCAAACCTGCGCAGAAGTCAAGAAACCATCATTAATATTCAGATCATTGGCTAATACTTTCCCTGATTTCCATTTCATGGTGGAATTAACAAGAATTGTGATTCTTTCTACAGATATTTACCTGATCAAGGCATCTCTGTTTTTGTCCTCATTACCAGCTGCCTCAAACAATCCCGTCTCTAAATCGACCCTGGAAACAGGCTTATCCAGAAGTTGGTTGCCTATCTCTACAAGCTTCTCAAGATTTTGCTTAGTAGAGATATCAACAGAGGCTGCATCTCGCGTCAATTCGTTTTCCTAAATAAAACAATTTATGGGTAAAGATCACTTCAAAATTTATGGGTAAAGAACTTTTATAAATGAAGAAAATTATTGTATACCTGAATTCTGAGATAGTTCATTCCGCACTGAAAGGATTGGAAGATTAAGGAAGCATGAATGTCCACCATATCGGAACTTGATTGCATAAAAGTGTCGACTAGTGGCACCATATCTTTCTGACGGAGCCATCCCAACAGTCCCCACTTCGCAACATCTTTGGCTTTGTATGATGCCGTTTTATACCCAGTTCCAAGTGATAGCACTTTAATGTTTCCCTTGTCCTGCTTAAAAATGCTACCCGTTAATACTTGTCGAATTCCTTAAGTAAAAATAACTTTTCTCTCTTTAATTAATTCACCTTTGCTTTGCTTAGGGGTACCCAATCTTTGTCGTTCTTCAGGGATTCTTTTGTCACTGCGTTGATAGCAAGTAAAGTCTGCAATTTAAAAGTACAGTCGAAAACATTCAAGTTAGCTGTAGCTAAGTAGCAATTAACAAGTAGTGGGGAGAATGGAAGAAGTATTACTGGATTGTTAGCGGCCACTCCTCCATCTATGAGGTGGAATTCTCTGGGCTTGCCGGACGCATATTTTGTTTCAAAATAGTGAGCAGGAAGATATGTTGGCGCAGCCGAAGTAGCAATGCATACATCTGATAAATATGCGTCCTTTGAGATACAACTTTTGGCCTGTAGATAACACATGTACAAATGACAATCTATTTATTTAGAAAGAAATGGTGTTAAGAGAATCTGATTAAAGAAAGAAGAAAAGTACCTCAAAGGTAGAGAAAATTATGGGCTGTTCTAAATTGATATCGTAGGTTGGGATCACAACATTGGTGAGTAGTTGGTGGAATCGAGTGTCACCCACTAAATCTCTTACAAGATTGTGCAAATAACGCCCACTATATTTGGGTCCTCTCACTAAAGCGTAAATTGATCGCAACCAAGCTATAGGGCCCCTGCTGATAATTCATTCAACAACTTAGTAACCTATAGCTTTTGAATAGTCCTTCTATCCTACCGAGAATGCTTGGAAATTGCAGGCTACTAACCTTGTGGGTGGGAAAATTGAAGGGCACCGATCCAAATAAAACTGTGTAATGTCCTTGGCCGCAAACAATGGTCTGTTATCCTTGTTTGGAGCAGTTAACATTGCGGTCACGAGTCCTCCTGTGCTTGTCCCCGCTATGACATCGAAATAATCGGCTAATCTGACGCCTGGACCATCCAATTTCTGTCAACAAATTCATGTTAATTTTACCAAAAGAAAGCCTTCAAAACAGTACGCACAGTAGAAATAATTTAGAATATGTACTGGGTTGGATCTATAGAAATAAATACTTCAAGCTTTTCCTCAAGAAATTGAAGAATAGTTGCAGGGATTATCCCCCGGACGCCTCCTCCATCAATGCTAAGAATGGTGACCGTATCTCCATTAGTGGGTGACAGGTGTCCCATGGTTGCCATTGCACTTAGTTGAAACCAGGACTATGATTATAGGCAAAGTCTTAATGAAATAAGAGCTCTGTAATGAAACGGACTTTGAAAGTAGAATTCAGAGCAGATGAGGGAGAGAACCCGATATTGGTGCGGGATCCGTAGCGCACCTAGTTGGTATATGAATGTAAAAGAGGGACCTCACATTACTTTGATATATGCTTATTAATTATTCAATTATAATTGTAAGGTTCAAATATTTATGATAGTAGATATAATTATATTTTATTAAGTTGGTAGGTAGTAAAAAGTTTAAATATATAAAATTTATTTGTCAATTTGGGTATATAAATGAAAAAGTGGGATTTGTAATTATTTATTAAAAAATAAAATATGTTAAAAATATAATATATATTTATTAATTATTTAATTATAACTGTAAAGTTTAAACATTTATTCTAATATATATAGTTATTGTTTAGTTTTAAAATATAAAATAAATAGAACATGTCTTATCAAGATAGATGGTAGGTGGCAAACATCTCAATATTGTGATATGGTAAAAATTTATGCATTCTTTCTCTACAAAATCAATATAACATATGCTAATAAAATATAAATATGAAAAATAATTACATTAATTTTCACAATTACATATATAGTTGTTATTCATAAATAAGATTACAAAAATCCATTTATAACAAAATTGCATATCAACTTTCCAACAATGAAATTTAATGTGCTTTTAATCTCAAGATGAATATAACGTCTTTTAAGTAATATTTGTCCAACAATTGATCATTTTCACTATAAATGCTTACTTTGAGTGATGGCTTTTAAAATCCTTGATAATGTGTGTTACTTTATTGAGTCTACTGAATTCTTATGACTACTGATAGAGTTTTGTTATCCCTTAGGTGATTACATGACTATCGCTTTAGTTACCATAAAAAATAATAGAATTTGATTAGCCCTTAGCTAAATAGAAGGTTGTCTCTTCAATGAGTACATAAAAATAGACTTCATGCTAGTGTGTGAAATGTGTCATAAACATAGGATTTATTGACTTTGTGTTTGTGGTGTATCTAAGTCTTGCAAGGGTTCATTCATAATATACATTTGAAAATAAAATAAAAAATTTCAACACCGTTTTGTACATGGAAATATGATTTTTTTATTCTAACATGTCATCTATGCGTTCCTATCAATACCTAACATTACGAAACACCACTATTGAGCCCTTGCATTTAATCAAATATGAATAAGAAAATGAAGATGTGAAGATGTCTTATACATAGTATTCATATTTTCCCACTAATTTCATTGTAGTGAGACTATAGAAAAGATAATATGGAAGGAGAACTTCAAGTATTTCAAGGATAATAGATTTTCAATGAGTGCAAGAAGCAAATGGAGAATCCTCCTTACTAGCACATTGATTAATGATTGAGTAGGTTAACTTCACTACAAAGTATAATCCTCCAATGGTTTTAATCTTCCAAATAAAGATGAATTCATTTAAGGATGGGATCCTAGGTGAATACTAAAGGATAGGATCTAAAAACCATTATCATAAATTTACATTAAGGAAAATTGAAGGTATTTGTTGAGATATAGCACTATATCTATGACGTATAATTATGTCTAAATTCTACAACACATTGACAAAAGCTTATGACACCAATCCACATGGTTCTAAGAAATATGGAATCATTCAATATATTTTTATATGGATACATTTTCAAAGATATCATCGTTCATATCATGCTAAAAAACTGATGATGTGGTACATGTAATTTATATATTCTTCAAGGAGATTATCAAGTTTAATTGATTTCAAATAATCATAATTTCTAATATTCTAGATACCAATTCTTTTTATTATCCTTAGAACATATTATGAAAGAATATGAAGAGAGAGTTGAAATTTAATTTGACATACCATCTACAAATTGATAGAGGGAAATCCCACAATAATGAGTCCCACTTTTTGGTCGAAGTAGGACATTGAAATCAACATTTTTAACTAAATCTTCACTTGTTCAAACCTATAGCAGCTAAACTATTAAGAATTTATAGACTATGTGAACTAGTTATTTGTGACGATTTCTGTGTAGAGTTTAAATATATATATTTAAAAAAAAAACTATTTTTTTTTTTGAATTTTTTTATGTCTTTTTAATAACTTATCTTTTATAGTAAACAACACTTTAAAAAGTGATGTTTATGTTGTAACACTTAAATTTTTTCAATAAAGAACAAAATTATAATTTTAGAAATATAGATTTGTAATATCAATCTCTAGTGCATTAAAATTTGAGGTAATTAAAATTTAGACTTAGGTTTATGTCATAAGGCAGTCCTTATTTCGTATATACTGAAATTCATTTTTTCTGAAAGAAGAACATCAATACCTAGGGAACAAATATTTTTTGGATTTTTTTAGTACTTTACTATTTTTTCACATGTGTAGAACAAAGAATTTTATGTTCCTGGTGAAAAAATCATGTTTAGTAAAAATTAGAAAAATAAATACATAATGAAATAAAAATATATTAAAATTATACTTTCTATAAAGCTCATTTCAAGGACTACAATCTTCTCAATTATCTTGTCAAGTTAATTCCATTTGAAGGTCCAACCGAAGGTTTGAAATTGAAATTTCTAAGGAAAATTTAAAGCATACATTGAAAGTGTCTACCTAAGGCACTTCATTCGAAGGTCATTCAAACTTAAGAACCCTCATTTGAGTTATATCATTCCCACAAAAGAAAGCCTTCGAATGAACGTAATTTCTAAAAATATAAAAAGGGACCTTCAAATGGAAGTTCCTTTTTGAAGGTCCCTCTTTTTCCTTTTTTGGAAGTTACCTTCATTCCAAGGTTTCCATCTTCAAAAAAAGGTACTTTTTGACATACCTTTGAAGATAAACCTTTGAGTGAAGGTATTTTTATGTTTTTGCTTGCACATAAGATGGAAAATTTGATGGTCCCATGTTTGAAATCCATTATTGTGGGATGACACTAGATATAAAAAAAAATAGTGAATATGAGTCTAGGTAACTTTTTTATATGTTTAATAGATTAAATAACAAGTAGTTGAGATGTGACATTGGTTTGAATAGAGTTTGTGTATAATAATTTAGTGAATGGGAGTACATGAGGAAAAAAAAAATTGAGATAGTGTATGAAAATAATACATGAAATTTATGATAACCATGACATATTATAAATGAAAAGAAGATAAATTTTAAGGTAGAATAATTTAGTTACATTTACCTATCTAGAATTATTGTCTATTTATTTCATTCTATGGAGTGGAATTATTTCTACAATTGACATTCCCAAACATTAAGTTATCACTACCAAAATAATATTATCATTGTGAAATAACACATATTGTTTAGTAAGCAAATAAATTGAAATTAGGTCTCCCACATTTCATATTCTAGCATGTGAAATTATTTCCAAAAGAATTTATCATTAGTCAATGTAATGTGACTTGTCAAATTTATTAGAGAGGACCTAATAGAACTATGTGCCCAATAATTTACACCTCATGCAAGTATTTCAAGCCAGTTAAAATTATTGGTCCTAGTGAGGTTCACAATTAGCGGTGCATTGAGTTATAATTATTATAGTTAATTGCATTCATCTAAGATGGGCCCTCCCACATGTGTCCCTGTTCATTGAGCAATATACCCAAGTACTAGTTGGTGTATTCACTTCTTCAATTGTTTGTATTTTTTATTAAAAAAAGATCAATTCCACATCACACAACAACTAGAAATCAAGAGATACTTATATTATCACTAGCCAAAGGTTAGTCATATTCTAAGAGCATCAATATTATGTAGTGATTTAGAATATTCTAATTGAGGAACTACACATGAATTGTGCTTGTAATTTAGTGTAAAGAAGACAAAAGTGTTGTTCTATTGCAGATATTTATAGTAAATACCAATACCCTATGAATCCATCTATGTTATCTAGGATTAATTGAAGGGATTGTGTGGAAAAATTCTACACATATATTTACATTGCATGCTTCTTACAATAATTGTGTTATTGGATACATGACTAATCAAATCAAGCATGTACCCTCTTTTGCATTTGAAAACTTACAATTTAATCTTTATAGTATCTCATATGTACATTCAAAATTCTTTTATGAAATTTTATAACATTCCTAACGAGATAGTTTAATTTTGTAGATTCAATCCTATTTTATATAGATAACAAAAAAAAATTAAAAAAATGGCATCATTGACTAGCCATTTCCACAACATTAATTGGAACCAACTACATATAATTAACATAAAATGAGAAGAATATTAAATTCACTCATATCAACCTTTTGATTGTAGTACATTTATAACTCATTCCTATGTTCTAGAATTTTAACTTTATCACTTGACCCTGAGATTGGGCATATGTAAAGTAATCCAAACCAACATTTAAACCTCCTTATACATATTTAGTTTAAATGTTCAAGAATATATGATAGTATTTATTCTATTTTAAGTATGTTTATTAATTTTTAAATTAGATTTATGTCTTAGGGTGATCCCACAATAATGGGTTACACTTTTTGGCCGAACTTGACATTGAAATCAACATTTTTCACCAGATCTTCACTTTCGTACGCCTATACAAGCTAAACCATTAAGAATTTGAAGATGAATCAAACTAGTGATTTGTGGTATTTTGTGTTGAGAGTCTAATTATATTTTTTTTTAAATTAAAAAATAAATTGTGAATTATTTTATAGAGTTTTTATTAACTTGTTGTTTTTACTAAACATCATTTTCAAAAACTGATGCTTACTTTCGACTACATAACTTTTTTTAATAGGAACCATAGAATTCTAATTTTTTAAATACAGTGTTTTCACAACATTATATAGGGGATGAATACTTTTTCATAATTTTTTGTTGCATATATATTT
>VCHN02005038.1:0-10525 GCA_007115665.2 Sequoiadendron giganteum
CTTAGAATAATTTCAAGGCACTTCCTCAAGGTGGGCGCATTTTAGATGTAGAGCTTCTACTTGATGGGCGCAAACTAGAGGTGGCACTTTCATTTCATGCCTTAGCCGAATTTCAAGGCTCTATTTCCTCTTTATCTCCCTGGGCGCATTTTAGATGGCCTGCTTTCATTTTCTTTTTGCCTTAGAAACTTTTGAAGTCACTTGCTTGTCTTGAGGGCGCATTTTAGGTGTCATGCTTCATTCTCATGCCTTAGAAATATTTCGGCCCAACCACAAGGGCGCATTTGATGGGGTCTACTTCTATCTCACACGCCTTAGTTTATTTTTCACCTTTTCTCCTTCTTGAGGGCGCATTTCACAGGGTGAACTTCTATTTTCAATGCCTTAGCCGCTTTTCACTAGGCAACATCTTCCTTGGGCGCATTTGAGGGGTCTTACTTTCATTTTTGCACACTTAGTAAAATTTTCAAGTCCTCTTGCTTGCCTTGAGGGTGCATTTTAAGTGTCATGCTTTGATTTGTGCCTTAGAATATTTTTGAAGTCTCCACCTCTCCTTGGGCGCATTTTGAGGTATGAGCTTTTGTTTTCAAAGACTTAGAAACTTTTGAACTCTCCCAACATGACTTGGGTGCATTTAGCATGTTATGCTTTTATTTCATGCCTTAGAAATTTTCAGGGCTTCCATCAAGGTGGGCGCATTTTGAAGGGGATACTTTCATTTTCCCACACTTAGAATATTTTCCATGCCTCTGCCTGCCTTTGTTTATGCATTCTATTTTTAGCAAGTTGTGCTATTTTTAGCAAGTCCCTTGATTTTCAACCTCTAAGGCTCCGTTTTGCCTGAAAATTTCATCATATGATCTTCTTCACCTTGTGAACCTGTTTTGCCAGTCCTCTGCCTTGACCTGCTATTTATAGTAAGTTTTGACTTTCTGACTTCAGTAGCTCCGTTTTGCCTGAAAGTTGCAACGCTTGATCTTGATAGCTTGAGGGTCACTCTGATGCCAACCTCGGGTGCAAGCCTGCTATGTATAGCCGTGCCCTGACTTACTAAAAATAGTAAGTTTTCCGATTTCGCTCAAATTTTGCTAGCAAGTACCTTGAAGTGTGCTGACATTGGTGGGGTGCTTCGTTTCGGCTATTTTTGGATTTTACCCCCTATAAAAGTGGAAACCCTAATTTGACTTGTATGTATCCCGAACGGTCTCCGTTTGACTTCGTTCCTTCTGCATGTCGTTCTGTCTGCTGAACTGGAGTGTTGGGGGCGGCTGCCAGAGTGTACCTGCTAAAAATAGAAACTGTCTGAAAAGTGACTCATCCACTGCCGGATGGTTTTGCATGTCATATTGCCCGCGGGATCTCAAAAAACCCAGAAAAACCCAGAAAACTGGTCTGCATGCATGCATTGGCTAAAAATAGTAAGTCCTTAAACTTTGATCTTCTCCGCTTGCAAGTCACACCGTTGTGAAGCTCTCGAAAAACCCATAAAGAAAAACCCGACATGCGTTGAAAAACACTGCATGCGAACCCTAAAAATAGCCTCCGAAGGCTGAACTCTGAAAGTGATCGCCTCGGTTTGCATATTACATCACTGCGAAGGTTTTGGAAAACCCAGAAGGATTCTCCAGACATGCATCTGAAAAGCTCATGTGGAAACCCTAATTTGACTCTTGAAGCCTGAACTGCCAAAAATAGCAAATTGTCTGATCTGGCTTAAAATTTACGTGTAGGCAACTTGATGTTACCCGGATGCAGTGGAACTGACAGAATTCCAAAATCTCAATAAAATAGTCCCAAATTGAATACTTACTAAAAATAGTAAGTTGCCGGAATACAGTGAAAATTTAGGGGACTCTGCCGGAAGTCTTCTGACTGCTGTACTAAGCTTAGATTTCAATTTCGTGACTCGGTTTGACCCTTAAAAGCTTGGATGGCGGGAAACCCTAATTTCACAGATTTGAACAATACTTTAACCTGGGTCAAACGACAGGACATCCCCGGAAGGACCAGAGACCAGAGAGAGAGCGAACCAAAGCCAAAAGACCAGAATGGAGCAAAATTTAGGGGGTCCCCATCTTGATGGGGTGATGTGTGAAAAAGGTCACAACATGCAACAAGTTCATTTGCATTTCTCACAACCAAAGTGTTTGCAATCAAACTTTGTGGTTTCATCATGCAACACTTTTCCATAGAGAAAAGCATCAAAAACATGAGAAGTGTCAAGATGTAGAAGAAACAGTGGCCATCACTTCAATTGCAGAGCCACCAGAGTTACCAGTCAGTGAAATGCCAAGAGGTTTCCAGGTTTGCTTGAGTTGCTGACAAGCAGTGAATTGATAGTTAAGACATGTGATGACCTCTAGATGGTGATGCAGTCACTAACCTCGTGGAGGGGTTACTTGCTTGAGATCACAACTAGTGAACTCCAGATCAAGGTGTCCCACCTTTCTAGGATAGACATCAAACACAGGAGTTAAACTTAGCGTTTCTTTTCTGAGTTAACTTGTTGTCATACATCTCACGCATGTCTATCTTGGAAACATCTACATATACTTGGAGTTTAGATTAGTTAGTTTTCATTTTAATAAGGACGTGCATGTTGCACATGTCCATTTTATTGAGTCTTGTTTCAGTTAATTGATGGTATCTTTCCAGTTAACGGTGTAGTTTCATTCAATTAGGTTTAGAGAATAAGATCTTGCATGCATCGCAGGACTGTAGTTGACTCAAGGTGATTTTAGGGTTTCCTACACCTTTGATGTCTATAAATAAGAGCTTTCAGCTCATTCATAATTAGCTTTTCCTAGTGATAGAGAATTGCTGCGTTGTCGGCAACATGCCTATTCTGAAGATTGGTTCACCCTTGTAAATTAGAACTTTTGCTTGATAGCATACATGTTGTGCCTACCTTGCCTGTAGTATTTCTATTACTGTATCTGTTCAAGAGTGATTGTTGTTATAATAAATAGTTGTGCCTACCTTGCCTTCATGTTATTATCTTGGTGTTTATTCAAACCTTAGTTAAATGGGGTTGCTGGTTTGATCGTTATGGCATGCGTGTTTCGTCTATACAATATACTATCCCAGTTGCTTACCTTGTGTTTTGTTTATCATGAGCCTATTCAGAAGAGCAAATAGTTGTTCCCACCTTGCCTTCATGTTGTGAATCTGTAATCAAAGCTTATTGTTTGATGTGTATGATAGTAGACTCATTCAGCCAAGCAGATAGTTGCGCCTACCTTGCCTTCATGTTGTAAAGTTGTACCAAGTTTACCGTATTTTTTCGTTTGTTCTAATAAGCTTCTTCCCAGATAAGCAAATAGTTGTGCCTCCCTTGCCTTCATGTTGTGAGCCCGCACCTGAAGCTTATCGTGTAATACATCCCCGCTCCATTTCCTCATGCTTTGTTTCTTGAGGAAACTGGATAGATTTAAAGAAGTTAGCTTAGTTGTGGTTAGATGATCTGCAAAACCAAAAAATCCTTAGCTGCAACGTTCTAGGTTTTCTTAACCTTGTGCCTCTACCAGTTGAGAACAAAAAGATAGGATATTAGTTTACTTTTCCATTCCATGCATTCCAGCACAACGAGGGAGCTTCCCCTCCTAATTTGAAGAGCACTCATTACGTAGTGTGCATAGTTGTCCGTACAAACTTACACTCCAAAGGTGTTAGTTTTTACGCCAACAATATATAAATTGATTTTATTGGTGTATCTTAATTATATATATTTAAGTATTTGATTATATCATAATGATTATAATATTTAAGATGTTAGTATCTTTATCTCAACACTTAGTTACTTTAATGTTCTATTTCGGGGACATGACAACTTATGAAACATAACTTGCCTTTTTAAAAATTGTTACTGTTGTAGC
Organism: Sequoiadendron giganteum; assembly: GCA_007115665.2. NCBI lineage: Eukaryota > Viridiplantae > Streptophyta > Pinopsida > Cupressales > Cupressaceae > Sequoiadendron > Sequoiadendron giganteum. Next base: position 3,876 of record VCHN02005038.1, read on the forward strand.
GGCGGGAGATATATTCTCCTAATTATATCTTGCTCAAGGCAGGTCGGCCTTCATCTTTTATAAATAAAATATATTGGTTCTAGGTCGGCCCTAGAGAGAAGGCTGCCTAGTTTGGTATTTATAAAGAATGATGTCCTCTCATTTGATCAAGCAATTCATTCACTCCAATTCAAATTCCTTCAACAGCAAATTCGCAGTTAGGAGAAGAGCAGATTCGCTTCAAAAAAGAAGAGTAGATATTTTGTATCTAAGGAATTCGCACTATATTTAAGTGCAAATATATTGTATGAAATTCACCTTTTCTAGGGCTTGATCTTGTTTGCTATTTCTGCACATACTATTCTGATTTATAAAGTGAATTTCTTGTTGGGTTTTTCTCCCTCGAGTAGGAGGGTTTTCCCAAGGTAAATTGTTGTGTTCATTGATCTATGTGTTGTATTTTTGCTTATTTACATTTCTGATATGAAACTAACATGGTATCAAAGCGGGTTTAAGAAAGGATCTTACCAGATTTGTTGAAGCATTCTTCATTAAATACCATTCCATCAATAGCAGATTTGGAGCATACCTTAGAAGCAGATCTAAGGTGTTTTTAAGAGTAGTCTTGAAGACGAATTTTTTTGAAGACCTAAAGGGCGATTTCTAGCAGATTTAAGAGCAGACCTTGAGGCAAAGTTTTGCAGACCTAAAAGGTGAATTGTGGTAGACCTTGAGGCGAATTTTTGCATCTGATAAGTTCGACTCTAAGAGTAGAGAAAAGTTCACTAGCTAGAGAAAGCATGTCCATTAACAAAAGCCATCACAAAGTGAATAGAGTTGTAGGGAAAAGAATGCATGGTTTTTGGAGGGACAATCATTGTGAATGGTGGCTGAATCTGTCTTGTAACAGAGACTGACATGCATACTGAGATAGGAAAGATTCATTTGCAGATCCATGATGTTGATACACCATTGAAGGAAAAAAGGTTGAATGAGTTTGGGGAGGCACTCGCTTCCATTATTGGAGTTGTTTGTTTACTGGTTTGGCTTATAAATCTTAAATATTTCCTTTCATGGGAGATTGTGAATGGTTGGCCACAAAAATTTTTAAGTTTTCTTTTAGTGTACATATTACCTTGAGATTGCAATGGCCATACCAGAAGGGTTGTCTACAATTATTACTGCATGTTTGGCACTTGTTATAGGAAAAATGGCATGGAAAAATGCAATTGTGAGGAAGTTACCAAGTGTGGGGACTTTAGGCTGCACTACTGTGATTTGTTCTGATAAGACAGGAACATTGACAACTAACCAAATGTTTGTTGCAAAACTGGCGGCCATAGGGTCAAACCCATACTCTCTCCGTGATTATATGGTTGAGGGTACAACTTATAATGGCAAAATCCAGGAGTGACCCGAAGGTGAGGCTATGCATCCCAATCTTCAATCAATTGCAAGAATTGTTGCTCTATGTAATGATGCAGGTATTGCATACAGGAAATCAATTTTGTACCAACGGCATGCCAACTGAAGTAGCTTTGAAGGTGTTGTATTCAATGGTTTTGCAAGAGTGGAGTTAATGTTTCTGAAGAATGAGAGAGAAGTTTCATTTTGGCTTGGTTCCTTTACTTAAAGTTGCCATCTGAGAAAAGAGGAGGTCGAGGGAAATAAAGAAGCTTTGCAAATTAAATTGAATATCGTGGCAATATCAGAGAGTTCGTGAAAGCTTGAAGGTATATCTGGCACAAGATTCTTCTGTAGAAGATATTGTCTTCTAGCAATATTGTTCAAGAAGGAACTGTAGTTAAGAAGTTTCTGAAGGCTGTACTAAGAAGAGTCAACATTCAGGAGCAGAATTAATACTACATATGAGCAGATTTAAGGGAAAGACAAGACCAGATCTAAAGAGGGTTTAAGTGCAACATTTAAGGAGATTTTGATTCAACAAAGATAAGTTCTATTATCATTCCTTAATTGTTCTATCTAATGATATTTGCTAGATGTCTACATGTCTACATGTTTGTATCAAGGTAGTTTGATTCTATGAACTATTATTAATTTCTCTAAAATGCAGATTGCATAAGGAATTCAAAGCAAGAGCTTTAGGCATTCTATGAGGAATGGGACTGAGTTGGTGGTACATAACTCTCTTGATTCTTCACTGGAGACATCTCTCGAGGGCACAAGGTTGGGTCATCCTTGGATGGAGAGTTTACATCAACAAAGAAGATTGAGAAAGATGAAGACACTAAACAACAAAGAACCTATACAGATTGTCATTGCAATTAGTTTCTTCGAAGAGGAGGAAATGACATTTAGAGGGAGTTAAATTCAAGGCACGAATTGAGAGCATGTCCGGGAAAAGGATTAAGGTTTTGAGATCAGTCAATGGAGGGGAGTTCACTTCCAGAGGATTTCTTTGCAATCTCTGGGGCAAGGATCAAGAAGAAGTTTTGTGACTCACTAAGGAGAAGTGAAGGTGTCAGCTAAGTGGGTTGCAGTGTTGCAAGGCTAGATGCTAAAGTCCTTGGAAGACCTTTTTAGCTGCAGAGAACAGAATTGCACAAGACAATCAATTTGGATTTGACATTGGTAGCTCTGCAAACCTATTCAGAATAGGGTGATCTGGGAAGAGGTCGAGAAGGACAAACCTAAACTCTCACAAGTCAATAGTGTCAGAGGTGTGCATAGGAAACTATTCCTCTAAGGCAATCATTGCAGGCAATCTTGGATGAGGAGGTCAGGAGGTTGATGCAAGTACTTGGAGCTTCAGAGGGAGTCACATCATCTTGAAGATTCTTTGTAATGTATATTTCTATGAGACAAAGAAATATGAGGTGCAAGCCCTTGTTCATCTTTGAGACTGAGATGAGACGTCATGTTGAAAGACTCCATGACGACATCACGTTGAGAGACTATGTGATGAACCCTTGTACATCTCTGAGACTGAGATGTGTTTCTTTCCACACATGGGAGTAGCCATTGTGGACGTCATGTTGAGAGACTCCATGACGACATCACATTGAGAGACTCTGTGATGAACCCTTGTACATCTTTGAGATTGAGATGTGTTTCTTTCCACACATGGGAGTAGTCATTGTAGACGTCATGTTGAGAGACTCCATGACGACATCACGTTGAGAGACTCCGTGATGAACCCTTGTACATCTCTAAGATTGAGATGTGTTTTCCACAAATGGGTGTAGCCATTGTGGACATCATGTTGAGAGACTCCATGATGAACTCTTGTACATCGAGACTGAGATGTTGTTTCTCCACAAATGGGTGTAGCCATTGTGGGCATCATGTTGAGAGACTCCATGGCGAGGATATCTTGAAAACACCTCCCTAGCTAAGAGGGAGTGTTAGTGTTGTAGCGGCGGGAGATATTTTCTCCTAATTATGTTTTGCTCAAGGTAGGTCTGCCTTCATCTTTTATAAATAAAATATATTGGTTCTAGGTCGACCCTAGAGTGAAGGCTGCCTAGTTTGGTATTTATAGAGGATGATGTCCTCTCATTTGATCAAGCAATTCATTCACTCCAATTCAAATTCCTTCAGCAGCAGATTCGCAGTTAGGAGAAGAGCAAATATTTTGTATCTAAGGAATTCGCTCTATATTTAAGTGCAGATCTATTGTATGAAATTTGCCTCTTCTAGGGCTTGATCTTGTGTGTTATTTCTGCACATATTATTCTGATTTATAAAGTGAATTTCTTGTTGGGTTTTTCTACCTCGAGTAGGAGGGTTTTCCCAGGGTAAATTGTTGTGTTCATTGATCTGTGTGTTGTATTTCTACTTATTTACATTTCTGATCTGAAACTAACAAAAACAACTTTAAACAACACATTCCTAGGCATTGATCAAGGGGGTCACCCTTGAACCCATTGCCCTTCACTTAAGCCATAAAGTGACTTTATATAAGACTAAGTGATGAAGATCAAATAATGCTCTGAAAACATTAGAACTTATCGAGGCTAAAACTGGAACCACTGCACTAAACTAATAGAGGAATAGAGGCCAAGACCAAGTGTTAAAAATAACAATAAAATAGCAATTTGCTAAAAATAGTGAGTCAAATCTCACAACTAATCCAATCGGAGCCCAACTAGAACATACTAAAAATAACAACTCTATTGGAAAACTCAGAAATCCCACAAAATCTCATCATAGGACATTGAGTCCCCTAACCATATCCACTTAGCCTATGGGAACTAGGAATAGGCTAATGGAAAGCTCATACAAAACCAGGTGCAAGAAGGGGACATTACATATATTCATCTTTGTTTGGAATCGTAGAGTTCCATTGGCCATTGTGGGCTTATATTCTCTTGTTATATGGTTTAATGAACTAATTCATTGTGGTGCAGCAGTGTTTATTTATGATCAGACCCGATATTATAGTTGATTACATCATTTTCTTATCATTGTCATATTGCAATGCATTTCCTAACTATTTTGTAAAACTTCGAATGGTAATATTGCCGAAGGGTTATCATTTGCATGCATTTCATGTTGTAGGATTGGTTGGTTTACTACCAATTATTATAGCATTATCTTACAGATGACATTGAACAAACTAGCATTATTGACCATTTTGGTCTGAGTCAAGATTAGACATTTTGCTAGTGGCTTGCATTGCATTCATGCAGTCCGTTGAAGAGGTGCTGATTAGGTTGGCTCTACCACTTTTGTATTTTGGTTGGCTTTCTGCCTTTCATCTTCTTGCATACATTTTGGATAGTCTGTGGTTGAAGCATTGTATGCTCTCACCTTGCCCACTCTTGGATTTGGGTGATCAAAAAGTGTGGAGGCATTGAATATGCATTTCTATATTGCAAAAAAAGAGCTAAAAAGGTAGGGTGGGTTGTTACAATGTATATAGGCTTTCATTTCATCCAAAGTAAAATATATCTTTGGTGGATCTGTCATTATGAGAAAGTGAACATTTTCCTTTGCATGGAAATGTGAATGGCATTTTGTGCTATTTGCATCAAATTGCAAGCAATTTTTCAAATCAAAGCCATTTGCTTTAGGCTGTTAAGATCTAATGACCCCTCTTTGGTGGAAGCACTTAAACCCAAAACTTGCATTTAAAGTGTTTCTCAAAGGGACATTAGAAACATTAGACATCAATAAATTTCAGTAATAATGTCTAATAAGATCAAAGATGATATAAACATTTCATTCTTGTCCAAGGGTTATTCATTTCCTCCCTATCACTCTTATGAATGACTCTTCTATATAATTTCATAAGTACATCATGTAGATATTTAAACGTTTATCAAGATCCCAAGATGATATTCTATTATACCATTTTGATTTATCATAATAGAGTCATTATTGCTTATAAGGCTTAATAATTGCTGCAAGCATCATTATTGGATAATTGTAAATAATATATTATATATACGATATGTATACATAAATCATTATTCCTAATTGAGTCAATGATGTATATATTATATTTGTCAATTATCTATAATATATTTATGAATCACAGGATATATGTACTTACATATACTTAACAATCTTGTTATTTAAATCTTAATATATTTATCCATCATAATATATCAAAATATATTTGTAAAGCCATTAATAATAAACTCATAATTATATTTAACAGTTCCTATTTTCTAAATGCATAAATAATTATCAACTTTTATTTAAACTAATGATAAAACTTACTAAAGTCCTTATTTAGATCCTTCAACACATTTACAATTATTTGAATGCAGAAAATACTTACTTTATTTTGTCCGACCTGCTCTCATGCTCAGAATGTTCTTTCTTTTGTTCTGTTGTTTAATTCAGATTGCTGAGTCGATTTCTATTTCTCCCCCTAAACTCCCGAATTCTTCCTTCTATCATAATCACAATCTCCTTAATATCCATGTGCCCCATGTAGAAGGGTGCGACCTTTTGGAAGGAGGCGATTATTTAAAGAGAGACGTCTCTTCATGTGAAATCTGTTAGCCACTAATTAGTGGGCCACGCATTTCTCCCTTGATGAGTCACCATGGCTAGAGTTAAAGTTGTTTATGGATAATTAATATTATTGCCTTAATAACTATATTTTGTTTCCTTGTATGAATCACTGCCCAAGGTTAATCGCAACTCCATCTTGGTGAATCGCTACCTTTTACAATTAACAATGGTTGCTGTTTGATTGTGCCCCTTGCAAACTATTTAATCGTTGCACTTATATAACATATGTATTATCATATTTTATATTTTATATATGATATATTTATTTTATTTTGATATTCATTATAATAATAATTATAATATTTATATTTATTTATTTATTTATTTGGTGTTTTATTATATTTTGTATTTTATGTATGTAATTTACTTTATTTATAATTTGTGTATTATATGTTGAATATTATATTTTGTATATTTTATTTTGTATTCTAAATATATTGTACTCTCAATATGAGGGAGGCACCTAACTCATGCTCCACAATACGAGGTGTACATACCTTACCCCCTCCAGAATTTGAACTTGTATACTTAATGGTATTGATAACACTCAGATTTATTATGGTTAGTTTATTATTAATATTATATTTAATATTATAAATATATTTAAATTGAAATTACTCATGTTTGGATTTGACATTTATTGTATTTTATTTATTCATTTGTGTTTTGATATTATTTTGGTG
>VCHN02003858.1:0-13180 GCA_007115665.2 Sequoiadendron giganteum
GTGCTATTATTCATTGTATCAAATTCGCCTATGTGTTGGGCCTGAGTTGTAAGCAGATTTCTGCTCTTATTCTTATATTAAAGAAGAGAAATATTTGCCGGGTTTTTCTCCCTCAGGAGGAGGGTTTTCCCAGGGTATCTTGCTGTGTTTATTGTCTTATGTGTTGCAATATTCTGAGTGCTTTCTGTTCTATTATTTGATCAATGAAACACTAACTATCATCAGATCAACTTTTTGCTAACTCTTGGTATCAGGTGCATGAGGCTAAACTGATATTTCTTTGGTTGAGAGTTAAGGACTGAATTCTTGACACAATCCCAAATTCATTCTTTATTTATTGTATCTCTGAGAGTTTGAAGCTTGCAGATGGTGTAAACAAGAAACATACCATCACACTTACCAATTGAACTACAACCCTTCCAAATACAATTTAAAACTAATTGAAAAGATCAATTCAATAACCTGAGTTGCATCTGCTAAAGTTCTGCTTTGAAATACAAGCTTCGTCTACAACTAAATTCCATTATTAAGTAATGTCCTCAAGAAAATCACACTTCTAACTGCAAATCGAAGAAAATTAACTTCACAGGTAGCTCAAATATGCTCAAAGATATTAATTACACGCTGGTCCAATAGGTGAGAATGCGAATTTGATCGCTAGGTTTACATCTTAAGGAAAATTGAATGGTTGACAGTTTTATGTCATGGCATGTGTTAGCATGGATTGAGAGTGGGGTACACAGCCAAATCATTAAACATTTAAACTTTTTATGTCTGCTGCAACTGATTTCTTGTCTCAAGGCATGAATGCTTAAAATCATGCCCAGTGATGATGTCTTGATCTCCATTACAAGATTGCCTTAATCAAATACTGTCTTTACACTTAAATTTCTTCCAAAATGATTTTTGAATAAATAATAAATACAGAAATTGTTACAATTACAAAAATGCTAGTAGAATATAGGGCATCAAATTTCTTGCCATGAAAATCAGTGTAGCAGATTTCCGCAAGGCATATGTAATTTTACAATTTTCTCTTCTATTCTTGTTAGTGTCCACCGTACACTACAATGTTAGATGTGCTGTCAGAACTTAATGTACCCACTCCTCGTGAAGGATAAAACACCATTATTTTCACGTGCAATAGTATTCCAAATCTCCCACGTATGTCGATTGAATGTCCCAGCACCCCTATTGCAGCCATCCTATTGTATTATGCAAGTGCACACACAAATTGTGTGAAAATGATATTTTGTCATATAATCGGTACCTAACATTTTTATTGATAATGGACTATAGCTTATGACAGTCATTAAAATTGCTCACAAAATGGTAATGTGACAGCCAGCCAAAAAATGGATTAGGCTAATGCTACATTAGAAAACAAACAAGACAGATCTGCAATAAATATAACAAATATACCACACCAAACTGAGGACATTGGTTCATAGAGGCTTGTTCAAATTCCATGCCTTTCATTGTAAACCTGCAGGAACTTTTCCAAGCTGCAAGATAAAAACCACATACAAAATTTCAAATACATTGAATCCAAATTGTAAACCATAAACATTCTGAAAATAATTTCGAGTTTTAATAAGACACACACTGCTGCTAGAAACACTTTAAAACATCAAAATGAATGCCAATGAATGAACCTAGGTGTTGTATGAACAGGTCCAAAGTATATATAAATGACTCGAGAATCATAAAATATAGCAAAAGATAATTTTAGCCATAGATTTGAAATAAGAATAAAGAAATGATTAAGGTTACCCGATCATTGGGTATAAGTAAATTTCTAAGGCTTGCAATTAATCTTAAGAAGAAGACAAAAAGATTTTCGAAATGCAACTGCATCAAGTATCAGTTATAACTTTGAATGCATTAAGTAGTATAAACATCCACAAATAACCACGAGAGATGAATAAAAATTGGAAAGAAACCACAGACATTCAAGGGGAGTGCAGAAACAATAGAAAACCTGAACTTGCATAGACAAAGAACAATTTATGGTAGAAAAAATCAGAAGCTGCATGAAGCTCTGAGCAATAAAATGTCAAACAAACAGGTGCATGAAAATGCACATAAGTAGCATTTGGAAATCCCAAAATACATAAGCGTAAGAAGACAAGGGTCTAACAATAGAAGTGGAAATGCAAGGTGGCAATTTCAATGCAACAAATGTCTTCTGTCCTTCCGAAGGCAATGTATGCCCATAACCCTTAGACTTCAGAGAAAATGACATGTTCGCACACAAGGAGCAGGGGTAAAAGATTTGACCGATTCTAACAAAAAACTTACACTGGATCTGGAGCACTCATTTTCACCAATTCTAACAAAAAGTTCATTGTATGTCTATCATGCTGATTGTGGAAAAACAATCATCCAATGTGTAGAATGATGTTTGGACATTCCTTGTGTATTCGTGAATTTCATAAATGGACATCTACAGGTACAAGTGACGTTAACTTGAAATCTAAATTGAAATTTCATGGCGAGAGCACCATATACATAAGAAAGAAACCAGACTGTTAAAGGATAAATTTCTGATACAAAAAAGAGTTGGATAATTCTTTTAAACTTTTGCGATTGTCTGCCCTTAGAAATGAAAATGCAAATGCAGTGGCATCACTTGATCAAAAAGATTGTGCATGAATAAAATCAAATATGTAATGCGACTAGGAAATTTGAAAGTTTGCTCCTAAACAAATTCAAGATGATGGTACAGGCGAAATATGCCATAACACTGAAAAGTCTATAGAAGGGGTACTGAATGCTGTTGGTACCAAATTCGCTACACCTAAAATACTCTGTTCGATCATATCTAGGGCCAAATGTTAAGTTATTCTTATGACATCAATGTCAACTATGATTATCTTTCCTGTCAAAGTGGTTAAGTCCTTAGGTATTGGTTTGCCTCGGTCTACTAACAATATAGGCAGGTTGCTTGTCATGAAGATTATCAAGTTATGAATCTTGAAAGAGGCTCTAGAACTAGTAGAGAAAAGAAAGGGTGAAGTTCAAAGAGACATATGATGGCACATACTGAGCACAGACAGAAAGGATTGAGGCCAAGGCAAATCTGCTCCAACACATTGAGATAGAATCACACATGAGTACCATCTTCCAAGATTAAAGTTGTGATTTCAAAGGGTCCAATATTCAAGACAGACACATTTTCTAAAGTCTGGAGATCAAACTTTCTATTTTTAGAAAAAAAACTGCTTTTTGAATTCTGCTTTCCTAGATTGCGGAGATAAGCACAAAAATCAAAATTTCTATTTTTAGAAAGTCGTCTTTTTGGGTGAAAAAGCAGCGAATGGCAGAGGCAATATGTTACTAGAGTAGTTTGAAGTTTTGTTACTCAGTATCTGGTCTCAGACCTACGCTCAACCGTCCCAAGAGTGGGAGTGGCAATGGGAGCTCCCTTGGCCACTCTTAGGTGATACCATAGGCACGTGGATGGGAAAATACTTTTTTAATCAAAAATATAAAAAGAAACCCTAAAAACCTGCCTAATACCTAAGACTCACTCCTCACTTTACAAACACAACACCATTTGACAAAAACACATTCTTGCTAAACCATTTTTGCATTTTGAAAGATCAATGGTTTTTTTCGTCGGAGAGTGATCACAAAGTGCCAAAAGGGTGAATATATGTAACGTCCTCGTTTTTTGAGTAATTGAAGGTATTGATATTTAGCTTATTTTATTCCCATAAACTAAATAATGGAGTTATAAGGGAATAATAATTAAATTAATTATTTTAAAATTGTTTATTTTAAATAAATATGAAAAGGATAACTTTATTTTAATTAATTTAATTAAAGTGGCAAATAAAATAATAATAAAATATTATAAGTCACTTTATTAAATATTAAAAGTCACTTTTAGAAAATAAAATAAAATTATAAAGTGACTTTGTCTGGGAAAAGTGGGGAAAAAAGAAATTAAAAATAAAATGTTTATTCCATGAAGGGGGACACCCACTTTTGGAAGGAAAAAAATTAAAAATCACATAATGTGATTTGAGGTCCAAAAGTTATGTAAGAGGCTATTATAAAACCTCCTCTATCCCTCTCAAGGCTCATTATGTTGATTTGACAAATTTGAGATTTCTCCATTTTTAGCTGTTCATACAGGTGCGCAGCCATTTGTGAGGACGAAAACCCTTGGAAATAAGGGATTGGACCCGAAAACTGATGTCCCCCTTCTAGACAGTTCTCGGGAACAGTGTGTTAGCCCTTTATTGGACCCTTGTGGGCTAACTGGATTGGTTAGAGGGTCAGTGGTACTTTCTGGAGAGTTTGATCGTTCTCGTGTTCAAAGCCCAGTGTTGGTTCACAACAGGCTTAGCAGACCAGGAGTCGACAGCTTCTGACGGCACGGGATTCTATGAAGATTTGTGGAAGTTATGCCTATTTGAGTGATTTAAGTTATTTATTAACTTAATATTTTATTATAAAGTATGCAGAAACCCTTGTTTCTGTTTTCTCTGTATTTATTTGTTTTATGATTTTTGCATAAATAATGAAGATGGCGATTTTGCAATAAATGAAGAATAAATACTATAAAAATTATATAACTCTGGAAATGATGATATACGGATGCCAGTATATTTATTTGTCCTCTGAGACGATTACAATGAGTATTCTATTACATGCAAATAAAAAGGCAATGAATTTTTGTTAAAGAACCTGGCAATATTGCTGCAATAAATGATCTTCAGATGATGGGACGGCTGCAATGATATTTAGCTTCTCCTTCCGTCTGGTGCTCCGGATAAGATCCCAATGCTTAGGCGCCTCCAGGAGTGATGAAAGATGATCTTAATGAAAGGCGTTTTCTCCAGAACAAAAGTACGGCTCAAAAGAAGGTGGTACGGCCTGCAGCAAGTACGGCTGTGTACAACAGCAAATAGAAATATGTACGGCTCCCTTTAAAGCCTCCAGAATATCAATAAGAATGGGCGCCTTGATTGCAGTATGCTTTCCAGATGAAAACCTATGTTGAAACTCTGTAAATAAATAATCTCTAAAGTTCTATGATCTCTTCTGGATGAAGAAACCTCTGTGCTGGCAATAAATCAGATGTTATTTCACACCCTCTGAACTGCTTTCAATGGAGATGGCTCGTTCCCCAATGAATTCGAGACTGAAACCCTAAAGCTTCTGTGCTCTGCTCAAGACTTGATCAATTTTCAATTCACGAAATGACATAATGGCTCGATTTCCAATGCAAATGGCTTATACACTTGAAAAGTGCGATTTCCTTAAGAATAGGGAATATTAAAATAGTTCGAACTTTTACTTTTAATTTTTAAATAGTCCTCAGCCAAATTTTTATAATAAAATATAATCGCCAATTTGGCCCCCTTTCATGATGGGCGACCCCTTTATCAAAATCACTTAAGTTATAATAAAGTATTATAACTTTATATTATAATCCCCAATTAATTAATATTTAATCAATTCAATTAAATATTAATATCTCTCTCATTATTCATCCGATGTCTGATCCGTCTGAAGTTGATGAACACTGAAGTGACTCTGAACACCAACAATCCATACTGCTAAAAATAGCAAGGGTCCCACGCTGACTGCCAATAACTGCTAAAAATAGCAATTTATGCAAGAAGTGTCCGAACGAGCCCGAACGAAAGCCAACTGATCAACAACTGCCAACTGAAGCTGAGCCAAGCTCCAACATGACCCTCTATCCAGTCTATCAGCCTACGAGGGTCGCATGATAGGCTAATCCTGTGCTCGGAGAGATGTCAACCGGAAGAGGACATGACATAAAGTCAAATTGACTTTTTATACTTTTTAAATCACTTAAATATTCTCTAAAAGTGATTTAATATTTTAATCACTTAAATTAATAAAGTGCGCCCAAGTATTTAAGTCAAATACTATTGAAAGACTTAAATATATTTTTAAAAGATTTAAAATATGGAAAGGGGCGTATCTTTCTTGGAAGTCGTGCCTTTTTGCATATAAGGCATTTTGGCAATGAGAAATTCATTATTGAATATTTTGACTTTGCCTTTGGCTTCTTCCTGTGCTTTCACCTGTGATTAGGGTTTTGAGCATTTTGTCCATTGGAGAACGAAATCTCTTCAGTGTTGAGCACCTTTGAGGCTGTGAGAGACCAGCTGAATTTGTGCAGTTTGTGAGGGCTTCATACAGAGGTTCTTCTGTGATTTATCAGAGTTGTTTTAGTTATTCAGCAGAGATAGGAGGGTTTGTGGATATGGCGGCCTTCTTCCCTCATGGCAGGCAGTGGACATCATGGCCGTACCTTCAGAGTTGAGAGTTGGATTGTTTTGCTTGAAGTGCGTAGCCTTTTGTGCAAGGGCGTTTGGAGTTTCTTGGAGAAACGCCTTCCAGTTTGAGGGTTTCTCACCTCCTCTCTTGGCGTCTTGCATTTACCACGCATTTACCACAGTTTCAGAGCTGGTTTACATTTATTTGTAGCTTCCCATACTGGATTTAGCCGGATTGCACCATCTTGGCTGGCAAACTGGACTTGTTTCTTATTTAAATAATCTGGAAGCATTCTGGTATGTTTATGAGTCTTGAATCCATTGTTGAGCTTATTTAATACCTTCTGTAATTTCAGTTTACTTAAATTAGTTCAGATTTACATTTTATGAGCATCTATGCTGTGCGCCCCTTCTCTTCTATCTATCAAATTTTCTCTAAAAAACTAAATAACACTAAAAAGACTTAAGAAATACTGGGGTTTGAATTGAGAGCCAGTAGGGCTCATCACAGTGGTATCAGAGCGTATTAATCCTGCCAGCTTGTGGGAAAACAATTCTATGCGGCCACACCAGAACAGGTTTGACAGGCACTACACACGCAGGGGCCCTGGAATTCAGCGAAATACATTTGCACCTTTTCAGGCACCTCCATTGTATGAACAGGAAGAGGATTTTGATTTTGATAATATGGCTGAAAGGAATGATGATGCTCGTCTTAATGACGATGACAGGGATGCTAGAGAAGTACTGAGGGGAACGGTGGCCGGTCAAGAACAGGTGGCAAACATCCTTCAGCAACTTAGCACCAATGTGCAAAACTTGATAGTCCAGGGGAGGCCGAATATTGATCAAGATTAGGAAGGTAGCATACATGAAGAGCATCACAGGAATATTGCTCCAGCACGCACGTTTGAGAGAGCCACACGCCCTACTTTTGTCAGAAATGACGTTGAGGAGGAAGAGGAGGTGGAAGAAGGTGGTGAAGGAAACTTTGCTGACAACATCCTAGCTATGCATGATGAATGGGATGCAATGCCTCCACGAGTTAAGGATCACCTTAACTTTGATCGTTTTATGAGTCAGAAAAGAGAACACACCAGGAATAGGAATGACAGGAGGCCCTGGGCCACAATGTCATGTCCCCTTCAGTGACATCGAGATGCAAGTTGGCCTATCACACGACCCTCGTAGGCCGATAGACTGGATAGAGGGTCACTTCGGAGCTTGGCTCAGCTTCAGTTGGCAGAGTTTGATCAGTAGGCTTTCGTTTGGGCTCGATCGGAGACTTCTTGCTGAGTTGCTATTTTTAGCAGTTCCTGGCAGTCAGCGTGGGACCCCTGCTATTTTTAGCAGTATGGCTTTGGCGGCATTCAGAATCACTTCAGTGTTCGTCAGCTTCAGACGGAACAGTCATCGGATGAGTAACGAGAGAAATATTAATATTTAATTGTATTAATTAAATATTAATTATTTAATGATTATAATATAAAGTTATAATATTAAATTATAACTTAAGTGATTCTTCTTGAGGGGTGAGCCATCATCAGAGGGGGCCAATTTTTAATTATATTTTATAATTAAAAATTTGAGTTGAGACTATTGAAAAATTAAAAAGAAGAGAAGTCGAATTTTTAATGAACCCTATTATTGAGGAAATCGCACTTTTGAGAAATATAAGTCATTTACATTGAAAATCGAGCCATTATGTGATTATTGATATTGAAATTGATCAAGTTTTGTCTGAGCACAGAACCTTAGGGTTTGAAACTCGACTTCATTGGGGAACGAGCCATCTCCATTGAAAGCAATTCAGAGGGTGTGAGATATCACCTGATTTATTGCCAGCAGAGGAATTTCTTCACTCAGAGGAAGTTGCAGAGCATCACAGTTAATAAATACTCAGGGTTTTTGATTAGCACTTCATCCAGCAGAGGTTATTGCACAGAGGCGCCTATATTCATCAAACCTGGAGATTCTCCTTAGGGCCGTACATTATATTTATTGCTGCTGTGTATCAGGCCGTACCTTTTTGTACCAGGCCGTACTACCTTCAGAAAGGGCGTATCTTCTCCTTGAAGCAAAACGCCTAACTTGGGATCAGTCTGTCACTTCCATCTTGGGCGCCTATATCACTGGCACTAATCTGGATCTTCAGACGGAGGGAGAAAGAAGTTCATTCGCAGCCGTACCAATTATTACCAGTTGCTGATTACCAGGTTCTTTCAATAAAATATTGCTATTTCTTTATTGCATGCTACCGGATCATTATTGTATTGATTCTATCTGAGCAATAAAAGATGCGCCTACAATAGAACTTGCATTTTCTATCTATATTGTCCGTTGAGTATTTTATCTAGATTTTATATCATTTATTATCAAAATCGCAATTTCTCAATTTCATGCGAAAAACCCAAAACCACAAAAAAAAATCAAAAACTTCAGATAACTTTCAGAAAACAGACAGTATCAGAAACAGGGGGGAACAAGGGGTTTCTAGATACAAACATAATGATCTACGACAGGCTACCAATAAGCTTACCTTAGCGAACTATGATGGCAGTGGCAGAGTTACAGCACGTGCCTGGGTGAGTAAATTGGATACATTTTTGACACTACGTCCTATGCCAGAGGAAGATGCTATTAGATTTGCAGCCCTACACCTTGATGGCGTGGCACATGACTGGTGGATTCATGGCATGGCTACTCTTCACCATGACCAGATTACCTCATACCAGGAGTTTACTGATAGATTGGTAGAGAGGTTTGATAAACGTGATCCTGAACTGTTCTTCAGGGATCTAGCACAGTTAAAACAATTGGGTAGCTTGGAATCGTACATTGGAGAGTTCCAAAGACTATCTGTAATGGTGACAGGCATTTCAGAGAGAAGGCTGATCATATTGTTTATTGAGGGTCTTTTTGAGCCCATGAAAGGTTGGATAAAGGCATTTGATCCACCTACCTTACAGGAGACCATGAGGAAAGCTCGCAGTATGGAGCTCACTACACCTCGTAAGCAATTTGGCACCAAACCTTCTTCCTCCTACACTGAGAACAAATCTGATCCAAAGAAGGCTGATAATGCTGATCAAAAGAAAAGATTTGCAGCTCCATTAGATCGGGACACAATGAATGATCTACGTAGAAGGAAGCTCTGTTTTTACTGTAAAGGTCCATATGACTTCAATCATGACTGCCCCCTCAAGCCTAAAGGGCAAAACAGGCACATGGAATGGTTTTATGAGGGAGAAACGTTGACTGATTTTTCTGATCAGCAAGCTGCTATTTATGACACAGATGAAGAAAAGTCAGAAAATGAGGCAGAAATTGAGGTAGAAAGTGAGCTACAGGAGGCTCATATGTCCAGCATGCAGAGAGAGGGTTCTTTCAGGCTCCGTGGGATTCTAGCAGGTCAAAGAGTCATATCTCTTTTGGACACAGGTGCAACCCACAACTTTATTGATTCACGGTTAGTGGAGAAAAGGGGAATTCAAACTCAGCAGTTTGAAGGCATTCGAGTGAAGGTTGCCGATGGTCACACTCTCACCTGTGAGAGGATGATTCTTGATTTACCATTGAAACTCAACAATTTTGAGTTTAAGGCAGATTTTTATGTTGTGAACATGGGAGGAACGGATATAGTTCTCGGCATGAAGTGGCTTCATGCTATAGGAGAGTTCACACTTAATTTGCGTGATATGGAGATGAAATTCAAAATTGATGGCACAAATCATGTTCTTAAAGCCATCAAGGACAGCAATCTAAAAGAAATTTCACTCCGGAGAATGGAACGTTTGATTCGACATGACATGGTAGAATGGGCTGCTGAGTGCAAGTTAATGCCTTCACAGTTAGAGCAGCAAGCTTCTCCTTACCATCCGGATGTACAGGAACTCCGAATCAAACATGCAAAGGTTTTCAGTGCTATTCCACCAGGTAGACCTCTTGATAGAGGTATTGAGCACATCATTGAGCTGGATGAGGGCACGAAACCTATTATGATCACTCCTTACCGGCACCCCAAACGTTTAAAAGATGAGATTGAGAAAACCATTAAGGAACTTTTAGCTATGGGGCACATTAGGCCGAGTAAGTCACCCTTTGCTTCATCAATTGTTTTGGTGAAGAAAAAGGATGGTACACTTAGGATGTGTATTGACTACAGGATGCTTAATAGGAAGACTATTAAGAACAGGTATCCTATTCCACGGATAGATGAGTTGATAGACGAGCTTCATGGAGCTTGCTATTTCTCGAAGATTGATTTGAGGACTGGTTACCATCAGATTAGGGTCAGAGAGGAGGATATTGAGAAAACCGCATTCAAGTGTTACTGTGGACACTATGATTTCTTGGTTATGCCATTCGGCTTAACCAATGCTCCAGTGACATTTCAGTCTACTATGAATAGGGTTTTCCATCCTCTCTTGAGGAAATTTGTTTTGGTGTTCTTCGACGACATCCTGGTTTATAGCAAATCATGGGAGGAACACATTGTTCACTTAGATGAGGTATTGAGTATACTTGACAGGGAGTCCTTGTACGCCAAGGAGTCCAAGTGTGCTTTGGGCATGGCTGAGCTTTTGTATCTGGGTCACATTATCAGTAGAGAGGGAGTCAGCATGGATCCAGAGAAAATTCGAGCTATCATCGATTGGCCTACACCTGAGACGTTGACACAGCTTAGGGGGTTTGTAGGATTGTGTGCCTTCTATCGTCGGTTCGTTAGTGGATTCTCGCGACATGCTGCGCCACTAACTGATTTGACTAAGAAGGGAGCCTTTGTGTGGACACCTCTTGCATAGGCATGCTTTGAGAAGTTCAAACTTCTTATGACTACTTGTCCAGTATTGGCTTTGCCAGATTTCGCCAGACCATTTGAGTTGCATTGTGATGCCAGTGGTGAGGGTATTGGTGCAGTTATCATGCAAGATCGACACCCTATAGCTTTTGAGAGTAGGAAGCTCAGAGGTCCTGAACGGAGTTTCAGTATCTATGATAAGGAAATGTTGGCCATCATGCATGCCATGGCCAAATTCAGGCAATACTTGATTGGTAGTAAATTCAGTGTTAAAACCGATCACAATAGTCTGAAACATTTTCTTGGACAGCGAGATTTGAACGAAAGGCAACATAAATGGGTCAGCAAACTTCAGTCCTATGATTTTGACATTGCCTATGTCAAGGGCACTCAGAATGTGGTTGTTGATGCTTTATCTCGCTGCCCTCACCTAAGCTCCATTTCATTGATTACAGAGGACTGGAGACACATGATAGTAGCAGAATATGCTAAGAATCTGTGGGCTTCTAGCATAGTGGATGGGACAGTACAGGATGACAGATACTCACTTGTGGATGATCTTATCATTTACAAAGGGAGGATATTTCTTGTCCCAGGTTCTGAGATGAGGGGCACAGTATTGAGGTCATTCCATGATTCACCGATGGCAGGACATCCCGGTTACTTTAAGACCTACAGGCAAGTACGGGAGAGATTCTCTTGGAAGGGACTCAAATCTTTTGTTCTTCAGTATGTCAGGGAATGCCTTGTTTGTCAGCAGAACAAGCAAGAACATACATACCCTGCAGGTTTACTTCAGCCGCTTCCTATTCCTGAGAGGAAGTGGGAATGCTTGTCTATGGATTTCATCACGAGCTTGCCGAAAACTCAAGAGAAAGACAGCATTTATGTGGTAGTAGATCGGTTGACGAAGTATGCACATTTCTTCTCAATCACTACTACACACACAGCTACTCAAGTGGCGGACTTGTTTTTCCGTGAGGTATTCAGATTGCATGGATTGCCTCAGAGTATAGTCAGTGACAGGGATAGCAGGTTTTTGAGTAACTTCTGGCAGGAGTTGTTCAAACTTTGCGGGACATAACTCACTCCGAGCACCAGCTACCATCCACAGACAGATGGGTAGACCGAGATAGTCAACAAATGGGTGGAGGGATACTTGAGGAATTACAGTTCAGGACAACAGAAGGCATGGGTGAAGTGGTTATACCTTTGTGAGTATTGCTATAATACCACTCATCACATGAGTATTCAGATGACACCATACCGAGCATTATATGGATATGATGCTCCGAGCTTTCTAGATTTATTGTTGAGTGATAGCAGGGTACCTAGTGCTAGTGATTTGTTGCAGGAGAATCAGGACATTATGGGAGCACTTAGGGAGAATATTCAGAAAGCTCAAAATCAGCAAAAATAATATGCTGATTAGAGGCGAGTGGAGAGATCTTTTGAGATCGATCATTTGGTGTATTTGATGCTCCAACCTTATAGGCAGTCCACCCTTCGTAAGAAGGGCACCGAGAAACTTAAGCCATGATACTATGGACCATTCAGGGTTGTTAGACGTGTCGGTGAAGTGGCTTATGAGTTAGATCTTCTAGTGGACAGTAAGGTTCACAATGTGTTCCATGTGTCGTGCCTCAAAAAGGCATTGGGACCACAGGTGATTCCTTCTATTGATTTACCACCCCTGGATGATGAGGGGAAATTGATTTTGATACCTGAGGCCATTCTGGATTCCAGAGAGCGTCATCTTCGAAGGCGGGTTATCAAGGAATATTTGGTGAAGTGGAAAGATCTACCGACAGAGGATGCTACTTGGGAGAGTGACAGTATTCTTCAGCATCCAGCTTTGAGTTTCCTTGTGGGCAAGTAAATTTGGGGAGGGCGGACTATGATGTCCCCTTTCTAGACAGTTCCTCGGGGAACAGTGTGTTAGCCCTTTATTGGACCCTTGTGGGCTAGCTGGATTGGTTAGAGGGTCAGTGGTACTTTCTGGAGAGTTTGCTTGTTCTCATGTTCAGAGCCCAGTGTTGGTTCATAGCAGGCATTAGCAGTTCAGGAGTCGACAGCTTCTGACGGCATGGGATTCTATGAAGATTTGTCGAAG
>VCHN02003585.1:0-13828 GCA_007115665.2 Sequoiadendron giganteum
TTTGACTTCTATGACAACCAACCATTAGGCCATTGTGTGCGGGAGCACATTTGCGCTTTTAGTTAGCTTTTTTGGATAGCTCTATTGGGTGTTGAGGACATTCCATTTATCTTTTGAATGTTAAGAATTTAGAGTTTCAAGGATTTGTCAAGCGAGTAAGAGAGCTATGGGAGCAACCTCATCTAAAATATTTTGAACTAGAGTTTGATATACCATTTAGAGAGCTTGGTTTTCATGGAGTTCCTTTCAAAGCCTCTACTTTTATTGTTCCTACGGTAAACTATTTGGTGGAGTTGGTGGAATTACCTCTCTTAGTAATCGCTATTAGTGAGATTGAGAATTGTTAACCTTGAGAGAGTAGGACTTGGGCAAAAGGCATTTGATATGACTATTGTTTTCAAAGACTTCAAGCAGGATGTACTCCGCATGTACGCCATTCCTCAGTCTTCACTTGATGGCATCAAGGAATGGCTGAACTCCATGGATATAAAGTATTATGAAAGCATAATGAACTTGAATTGGTGGCCAATTTTGAAGACTATTACTGATGATCCAGATAAATTTATTGAAGATGGTGGTTGGGAATTTTTGAATATGGAAGCTAGTGATTCCGATCCTAATAATTCAGAAGAGTCAAATCAAGGATACAAACCCTCTGATGTAGAAGAGGAATCCTAATCAGATGAGGAAGGTTCAGAAGATGAATCTCTTGTGGAGTTAGAGGAGGATGAAGAAGAAGAATATTTTGAAGAGGAGGAAGGTAAAACATGGGATGAATTAGAAGCCCAAGCCAAAAATGCAGATAAGGAAAAAGGAGATGAGTCTGACAGTGAAGATCAGGAAAGGCGACAACGAAAGGTAAAAGCTACAGGGAAGTTTTGGGAAACTGATATTAGAGATTCAAGAGGAATTCCTACCAAGAGGCATAAAGTCAAATGAATTGAGTTCATCTACACCCTTCTACTATTTATTCTTGCACATAAACAGTCATCTTGTAATCATAAGATTTGAGCTCTATTTACTCATCCTACGCATCAATAAACAACTCAACACAAGAGATGCGAATTGACATAATAACACAACAATATCCAACTAAGTTATTGAAACTCAACTATTGATACCTCATTCTCCATCCAAATTACAAAATCCTTCCACTTTTTGTTTTGTAACATATTATTTTCAAATTGCTTTGGATGACGGCCATATTTCTCCTCCTATCAAAACATGGCACATGGACTAGTTAAACTAATTAATATGCAATCATTTACTTTTTCCAAGGAAAAAAATAAATCATTTAACATATTAAATATACTTATAAATGTCATGATCAAGGCTTGTAAACCTTTCTAGCCATTGCGATGCATGGCACAAATTTTCTCAAGCCTAGCGTTGGAGGCCTTGTCCCGAAACATATACTAATTCAATTTAACTATGCACAAATAAAATTTAAATATCGTTTAATAAATTTGATATAATCTTATGATAAAATTAAAATACCTACATACTCTCCTCATCGGACTTCCTCCATGCATCAAACTTCTCATATGATTTTATAAGCTCTTTCCATACTTTCACACTTACATCAATTGGCCTTCTTTTCTGCCTTAGCTTAGGAGGGATATTTTTTATCTTCTTTGTTTGGTTGCACCAAAATCTCTTGCAATTTTGAGACATTTGTAGCTTTATCTTCTTTACAGACCAACCTGTGCCAAATTCAGTCTCCATGTCATGGATAACTACTTTTTTCAGTTGCATGGGTATTTGTGATAATGGCAAATGTAGATGGTCTTTGAACCGTTGAAGGCATGATTCCTTCAACCCATTCACAAATGTTTTCCCAAAATTCGTCATTTAGACTTCCCCTAAAACCACCTCATATTCTATCTTCGTATTGTAGCTACCAATGCAAGATTGATAACATGGCATGGTGGAAGAAGTCTATGTCCTAGGAGTGGTTGGGACATTGGAAGTCTCTCTTCCCTGTTCCACATTCTTAAATTTTACTGTCACTGATTTCATCCTGGATCTTTTGCTCAATCCAGGACTAATTGGGGAATCAATTGATTCCCTTTCACATAATTGATTTGTTTGCAATGTTGGAGGGGTGTTACCAGATTATTTTTCTATGTATCTGGCAAGCATTGTCAAGTCCACATTAATCATTTTGTTCACTGCCTCTAACCCCAATATGGAAGCCAATTCCTCTTTATCTTTGCCACTCTCATGTCCCTATATATAGATATATTTAAATTATATTTCTTCTTTTAAATTTAGACTAAAAACTACAATTCCTCTTTATCTTTGTCAGTCTCATGTCCCTATATATATATATATTTTTAAATCTTATTTCTTCTTTTAAATTTAGAAATAAAAAACTAAAAAGTAAAATTCAAAGAAACAATGGAAACATTTAAAAATCTATAAATTGATAATGAATTACCTGATTGTGGCTAGAGTCTACTGACAATGCTCGCTTCCTTCTATTGCTTGACATTTTGAGGTGACCTAGGGCAAATTATTTTCGTGCACTTTGTGGAGGAAAACGAAGTACACACTGTCAGGTATGAAAATTTTCATCTAGTTTGTGGTATGAAAGTTTTGTTTTGTGGGCAAATATGTTCGTTGGGTTTGCTTAGTGTTGATAACCTAGGGAAAACATGTTCACTAGGTTTGCTTAGTGTTGATAACCTTATCATGAAAACTATTTCATAATGCAATCTTGCATGAATTTTTCATGGCGTCGATGACTATGGTGCGATTGGGCAAAACCAAGCGGTTTCTGCATTTATTTTCAGCAGTTGCTCAGTAGTGACTGACCCAACTCCCATATTTTCCAAGTAGTTCACTATTTCCTTGATACCCAGGTTAGGGAAAGAATACAGAGGCATCTTGGCTTCATGCTATAATATTTTGAGCCAAATCTCAAATGGGTAGGGTAAATTTTTTTGTTGGTTTCTCAAAGGTTTTACAATTTATAATGATGGGACAATTTAGAGGTTGCCTGGACAGGTTAGGCCATGAACCAGTAAACAATCACGAATTAAAATGCAATACAAAGAGCAGTAAACAATCATGAATTCAACCAAGAAAAAAAATTGTAACCTTACCTATGGTGTCGCAAACTAAATCGAATTTCTCATCAGTTGCTGGTAGCGCCCTGCTCTCTTCCTTCGTGCAACTTTTTTCCCTTTTTTGTCGTCTGATTTCTGCCTTCACGCGAGAAATTTTTTAATTTTTTATTTTGATTAAGTAGTCGGCATTAGTTAATGCCAACTTTAGCGCTGAATTTTGGCTATTAATGTAATTTGTTTGGGGTGCCTAAGACAGTCCCAAGTGCACCTAATTGAGCGCCTATCATTGTTGTATAGTGACTATTTTCATTGTTGTGTATGATAGGATCCAGAGTGTTGGAAATAATTCCAACTCCTACCTTTTTTTTGTGATCACCGCTGTCCTATAGCTCCTTCATTAGCTCGGTGTGGTAGAGTGGTTTTTACCATGGTCCTGCAAGGTGCTTCATCCTTCTCGGTAGTAGTGTAGTGAAAGCTTATGTGGTGGCATGTGAGTCTTCCTTCTATTCCTAGCGGTGTTACGGTGACTCGTGCAAGTCTTCTACCAAAGGCATGCCGTAGTGTGGTGACCACTACTGTCTTGTGGCTCCTTCATCAGCTCGGTGCAGTAGAGCGGTTTTTACCATGGTCCCACAAGTTGCTTCTTCCTTCTTGGCGGTAGTGCGGTGAAAGCTTATGTGGCAACATTTTTATTCACAAAGGAGGCCATGGAGAGAGGAAATGGACTGTGTAGAAATACTAAATTTTTGAGAGGAAAGTGGGTGGAAATAGATGAGAATAAAATTTGCAGATGCAATAGAGGTAAGAAGAGAAAGCAACCTCAACCAAAGGAGGAAGGTCTCTATGAATTAACAAATGCTACAACATAGAGGAGATATCAATATGTCAAATATATGACTAAAGTAAGGTTTTGTGTTGGATAGAATACTCGTTGAAATGATATAATTGGTGTACTAAACATTATTTACTATGTTGTGTATTATAGGGGTGAGACAAGGCCATGGCAAAAAAATGTGTCATATCAAATGAGGACACAACAGATGAGGCAGGACATCAGGTACTCAAATTTTGACTTAACTTAGAAAATGATTTGATGGCATTTTGTGATACGTCCATCTTTTTTCACAGTATTATTGAAATTTATAATGTATTATCCAATCTTGACATAAATTAATGCATGTTGTTGATTATTTTAGATGGAGATTGGAGCAAATGCAGAGCCTAAGTGTTCAACTAGCAAAAGAAGAAGATATGTATGTGGAAGTGGACCTAAAACTGTTAAATCATGTAGACGACAGTGGGTGGAAGAGAATATGACAATGGATACTGCAGATACAACAAATGATTGCACTGAAGAAGAGGTAGGTCGGGACTATAGTACATGGGATGAATACTTTGAGAAAATTGTTGTTTGTGGATGTTTTGTATGTCGTGGAAAGAAACAATTCAAACGAGTGATTGCACAAAGAAATTACATATATGATGAGCTTCCAGTCAGTAGTATGCCTCATACAATCAATTAAAACCAAAGAATAATAAATGAGTGTGGACTGATGTTTTATAAACTGTTGTCAAAATTATGTTTTATTTAAATTATTGTATAAAAAAGGCAGTCTATAAAATAATGTTCTATTATTCAATTGATGTATATATGTTCATACAATTTATATTTATATTTTTTAAGCCATATTTGATTATATTTCTTTGAAATTGATACATTTATGATTTATCCAATTGTTGCCAAACATTAAATAATGCTTGTGTTTGTTGATAGGTAGAAGATTTTGATGAAACACATACTAATACCCAAGATCCAAATGGGTTACTAAGATTTGGACGAGATGATCCAAACCACCCTTTAAACCATACTAGGGTGAGAAGAGCAAGATTGAAGAGAACACTACCACCTGAGAGATTTGAAGAGCTGATGAGAGTCGCATACACTGATGACATGCCACCTAGCCTTAATGATGATGATCATGATAGTGAAAATGCAGTGCATGAAGAAGTATTGAATGAAATGCTTACAGGTTTCTTTGGGGATGGAAACAATGATGACAATAATGATGATATGGTTGAAAGTAATGATGATAGTAGGGGTAATTACCACCAATATAATTTTGATGATAACAACATCAAATACTCCATCAAGCAATTAGCGAATACACCCATGTTCGAATTGGGTGCAAGTAGAACCTCAAAACTGGCATGCACATTAATATTATTATAAATCAAGTCACTATTCGGTTGGTCAAACAAAGGATTCACTACCCTACTGAAGTGAGTTGAAATCTATTTCTTACTTTGCATTGTCAATTGGTGTACATAATTTGTAAACATTCATCAACTCCATTTATATTTCTTTAAGGGGATTTTAAAACCATATATTGTATATAAACAGTCCTAGTATAGATTGACATATCAAACATGTTCATCATAAGTCAAACATTCAATTGATTTAATCTTTGGTAATCTTATAGGGCACTAAAAACTAAAATATTTCCTAAAGAGAATGTGTTTCTATCAACTTGCAGAGAGGCACGTCTATTGTTGGTTGAGTTGGGGATTGAATATAAGAAAATTTATTCATGTAAAAATGATTGCATTTTATACAAAGATGAATATCAAAACAAGGTAGAATTCCCTATATGCAAAGAGAAGAGACGTTTAACAGATCTACAAGGTCCTACAATTCCAAAGAAGGTTTTAGGTCACATGCCAGTTATACCTAGACTTCAACCAAATTTTTGTTGCAATTCACTAGCACAATTGATGGACTGGCATGCAAAGAACAGGAGTAAAGATGGATTCATGTGAATTCTAGCTGACTCCAAAGCAATGAAACACATAGAGTAAAAATGGCCAATAAAATTCAAAGATGAACCCCGTAGTATCAAGTATGGTCTTGCAATTGATGGAGTGTGCCTATTCTCTTTCCTGAGCTCAAATTATAGTGTTTGGCCAGTCGGATTGATAATATACAATATTCCCCCATGGATGAGTGTTAGAAAGGAGCACCTTATGTTGACTCTCATTGTTCCAAGAAAACGTCAAGTTAAAAACATGGATGTTTATCTTGCGCCTTTTATTGATGAGATGCAACTACTATGGAAAGGCATAAGAATGTATGACATATCACGTCCTCCATCAAATAGGTCCTTCATGTTGTATGGTGTGCTATGTTGGACTATTCATGATTTCCTAGGACTTGATGTTTGTTCTGGTAAGATAAAATATTTACGTATTTACACTCATAATTTATTTTCATCCCAACTTTCATACTTAGTTTTATACTATTTTTTTTTTATGTTATTAACATTACTTATTGAATTGCAGGGCTTCAAACAAAGGGGATATTTGCATTTCCAAGATGTGTAGAACAATTTCAAGGGCAGTATTCTAAAGATATACATAAATTTATTTACGCAAACAACAAATTTTTTCTACCACTAGATCATAGGTTTAGAAATCGCTTGAAGAATCAATTTGATGGAAAAGTTGAAAATAGAGGCCCTCCCATGATTATGGGTCGAGGTGATTGGCTTAAGAAGTATGAAGATGCTGAATTGAAAGCTTGGGAGGATTTTTTTGATTGGGGTGATTCAATTGAAGAACCAAAACAAGTTGTAGTTAATATGCCAGAAGGAATGAAAAGGAAATCCATATTTTATGAGCTCCCTTACTGGAAGGATCTATTAATATCTCACCTATTAGATCCTATGCATATTTTCAAAAATTTCCCAAATTCTATATTTCAACATATATTAGGCAAAGAGAAAAACACCTTGTCTTCAAGGAGAGATATTGCTCTTTCGCGTACCAAATTTGATAGAAAACATTTGTGGCCAAACATGGAAAATGAAACATATGTAGAAGCTCCATGGATTTTGAAAAAAAAAGAACTAGACCAACTAAAAAATGTCATCCATTCAATAAGGACACCTACTGGCTATGGGTCATCATTGGCTAAAGCTTTTACAGTTGATGGACATATCATAGGATTTAAAACACACGATTTTCATAATTTAATGAAGGTATTATATATCAGCATTTAACATTTACTGGTAAAATTGATTAAGCACTAAATTTATTTTGATATTTTGTTGTGTGAGAAAAAATTACTAATAACCTTTTCATAAATGTGTTTGATAGCATATCATGCCATTGACCATTAGGGGGGATTCTTGTCTTATAGTTGACTTAAGGAATGCCATAAGTTGATTGAATATGGCCCACACATTTGGGATAAAGAACGAGCATCATATATTATTGATGGAGAAAAACCACAATCTAATGGTGTTGAAGTAGAAATTAGTAAGTAAATTCATGATCAGTGCAGTTATTTTTCTTGCAATCATTAATTTACTCTATAATTTATTTGTCAAATTAACAACACGACATTTGGAGTTTGAAATAAACATGTTGACATGTAATAGGTGTAGACGAAAGTTCTATACTCGACAAGTTCATTATGTACCACATCGACTTTATGAACAAATGGATAGATTTGTATGATAAAAAGAGAGAAGAAGTGTTAGAAGCAAGGATACATTTTAGGAGATCGAACCCAAGGAATACTCCACTTCCCACTCATCTGCTTGGGGAATGAGGCAAAGATCACACACTAGAATGGGTTACTGAACAAATTCAAAATCAAATAGAAGATGTACGTACAAATTCAAACATAATAAAAGATGAAATCAACATGTCTAGAGGATGTGAAAGAAAGGTACAGTTGGAATTTTACAAAATGTTGTTTCCTTACAGTTTTGACAGTATTAACTATTTTATTATTCGTCGTTATATTTGTTTTCACTAAAATAAATGGTCTTTCACATGTGAGGAAATATCCAACAATGTGGGCATATGGTCGACATTATCGTGTAGAAAGTGTAGACGTAAAGAGACGATCCTTCGATTGTGGCATCATGGTTGAATTCAAGCAATCCAGTCGATCAAGCTCAAAAGATAAGAATATAATTGAAGGGAATCTACAATATACTGGGAAAATACAAGAAATTATTGAGTTGAATTACAACTCTTTTAAATGTTGTATTTTTAAGTGTAGATGGTATGAAGCATTTGAGAGGACACAAAGACGTGATACCCATAGTGGATTGTTTTCTATAGATTCCTCATCGTTCCTACCAAAGGATAAGGAGCCTTATGTTCTACCAATTCATTGTGAGTAGGTATTTCTTTAACTCAAACAAGAAGTGGTAGTGATAATTAATCTATTAATTCATAGCTTATTGCGAATATATACACGTGTTTATTAATCAATAAAATTATTATAACATACATTTGATATATGTATGTTGTTCATGTGCAGGTATTTTTCTATGAAGATATTTTGGACCCAAAATGGATATTTGTCATACATTACGATCCAAGATTAAGGTATGTATTTGACGATGCATTAGTGGATACTGAGCAAAACAATGATGGTCAACAAAATGAGAGAGAGGGATTAGAGAACATCGAAGAAATTGACATCCATGATGATGTTAAAGATGGTTATGTTTAGGCACAAGAAGATAACAATTCAGAGTTAGATGATGTTATGGAAGACAACAATATGGATGGTATAGAAAATGATGATCCAAATACATCTGGTGGCAATATAGATGGTCTACAGTCAAATTTCAATGACGATGAAAATGATGCAGGTCAAGATGAGGATGATGATAATATTAAATACTTGAAAGAACATATGAACATTGACAATGATACACTGGATGACATTGTAGCAGAAAATAATGTTAATGACCAAGAATTCTAAATTTTTAGAATTATTTGTAATCCATGTTTAAAAAGGATGATTCTTATGGCCTAAACTTTGAAATTCTTCAGTAATATTATGTTGTACTTGGACAATTGAAAACCTGTTTTATTCTCCTAGCAAGCTTTTTTATTTTCCATTATAATTCTAGACCAAACAACATTTGCGAGGATGGTCTTTTACACCAATCTTAATTTGTATGAAGTTCACAAACCTGTTGTCAAGCAGTAAATTCCTTTTGTAGTCAGGAAATGTAAAGGCTTCATTTAAGAAAAGATAAGTAGTCTCTTTCTAAGGGTAATCCACATGAAAAAAGTAAAAAGCACATAAAAAAACAATTGTATAGTAGAAAATCATATTCAATCAATTATGTCTTATTTCGCTTGCACACTTATCTAAAAGACATAGGGTATTCACCATACATTTCCCTTGACAAAGCAAACATGTGCTTTCATTTATTTTTACTGTATATCTCAAAAGTGAAATTGTTGTTACATAATGATGCACTGAGAAAATAATATATACAAAAAAATGCAAAGAAAATGTTTGAAATTTAACATGCAACCTACTGTGTTGTGTTGAAAGGAATCAAGATTAACTAGGACAAGAAATAAAAATAAAATTTTGATGATTGTACTTAAAAGTGAATAGGATATGAAAAGTGTGGACAATGATGGTGCTGAAATTGAAAACCCCGATTCTGATGACATTACTATTTTATATCATTAGAGATAAAGAGCACATACAATTTTATATACATAGAAAATGCAGATTTGAAACTAGTAAACTGAAAATGTAAGCACTATAAGATATTTCCTAGAACAATAATTCACATACTCACTTACAAAAAAGGGTGAAGCATTTTTTATTCAAACTTTGTTTTCTTTAATAGACATAACAGTAAAAGAATATTTACAAGTACAAGAATATATATACATTGTTTCAGAATATATACACTGTTTCATAGACTTCTAAATTTTCAGAGTTATTTGCAATTTGTTGGGTCTCAAAAATGCAGGTTTTTAGACCATAAGAGGGTGCTAATCTCTAAGAGGACTTTAATCCTTAATACGAACCAATTAAAGTAAAATATTTGAAAGGACTTTAATTCACACCTAACCAAAAACCAATCAAAGCATCCACATAGTAACAACAAATATGCCCTAATAAATCTTGCAGATTTAAACAACTTGAAAAGACCACTTTGGAGAGAACAAAGCAATAAATAAGCATGAAAATCGGCACAAACATTGAACATTGAAAATGGATTACGAGTTATAATGTATTTGCTCCATTATATTGCTCAAAATATAAACATACATAACATGAGTTCTTTTGATAAGTGGATGAGATGGTCTAGTATCTATTCTAATGGATTGAAATGATGATGATATGATGATCAAAATTGGACCTTGGTTTTCCTATTTGTACGGGAAGCAACAAGCTTTAGGTCCATTCACAAAAGTTACATTGTTTCTTAACTAAAGCATAATTAACATAGCATAGAAAATTAAAATTAGTTTATTGTTGGATGCACCACAATCCATTAATCATCAACAAGCGCCTGTGACCACCTAAGATCCGTTCAAGGCTCAAGCACCATGTTAATGCATCCACAACAATCAAACTTTGACTACCTCCTCATACAACTCGTGCAAGGAACAAATTAACCTTTGACATGTGATCAATGTATTTATCCTGGGCATAAGTGTTTGCATTTTGTAGAGTGTCTGTCATTACATTCTCCAATCCAACAATCCTCCCAAGATGCTTATGCATTTTTCTGAGTACCTCATCCTCATCATTGATGTCATCAAGGATGCTTGGAAAATATTTTTATATCTTATTTTTCCAAGTTTCTTGATCCTTCAAATTTGTTTCTTCAAAGAAATCTGGCATGGCCATACATAGTGGTTGGCTGAAGTCACTCAATTCCTATGTCAGGATATTCTAGAATTTTTCATGTGTATTCATGAGGCTTTGACATTCTTGGAGCAAAGCATTATTATCTCCATCTTTTTCCTTGATATGGGATTCCATTTCCTTCATCCTATCAAGCAATCTTCCATGCTCCACGAGGGCCTTGTATGTTCCACTATGAGCACACCAGACACTATCTGCATGTTGGCACATATCTTTGAATTTCATACAAATTATCCCTGATGCTACTTCAAAAGTAGTAGCCTTCAATTTTCTTTTTTGTTCTTCCTATTCCTTTTGAGCCTTTTCAAATTTATGCTTCCATTGAGCAGTCTCAGACATGGCCTCTAACACTTTTCTTTCATGTTCAATTAAAGGAGAGTAAAGCCTTGGAGAAGTAGGCAACCTATCTTTGTAGTTGGTTAATTCTTGTTTCAACCTATCATTTTCCTCTATTAGCCACTAGTTATCTCTTACTAGCTTTTGGATTTGGGCTTTGGTGAATTTGGCTACATTCACATTCAAGTCAGCAGTATCCAAGGGATCTGTCTCCCCTACTCTTTGCACTAGGGGAGATGTCCAAAAATCTGATCATGGTCAATGAGAGAAGGCTTCTTTCCTGGGGGGTAAAGAGCCCAACTTTTGCAAAATGGTATTATCAGGATTGTACCCTGACCCTGTATAGACCATGTCACCTACTTCATCTGTTATTTGCAAAGTTTTATTCTTTCTCTTCTAAAACCTATCAAACACAATGGCTAAACTAATATCCCACCCAAGAAGGAGCATAACTCTAGCTTCTTGCAATAATGGTATTCCTCTCTCAGTAGTCATGTTTCTAATTTCCCTATCAACTTCATGTTGCAACTCTTTCAAGGAATAAGCCTCTTTATCAAGGTCAATGTCCTTTAACCTTTCTCTTATTAGTCTTCCTTTATACTCATATATAAAGAACTTAAATTCAAAGGTATACACAAAAGTATCATCTACAACTAATTCCTGACTTGCACGGCACCTCACATCATCCGATAGCTCATCAAAGGCTTCAAAGGTGATCACACTTCTTTCCAATGACATCTCATATTGGGTATAATAGGAGTATTAAAATGTGAGACTTCTTCTTCCTCCTCAGTGTTATCTTCTTCCATGGATGGGGAACCAACTAAAAATCTCACTTCAGAAGTACATTGAGGTGATAAGTGATCCAATGGTGTGATTTTTTCTACTTTCCTCCTAGGACTGATGCCCCTTGCTCTTTCAAATGTCAATGCCACAAGTGGTACATCTCTTATTAGTTCTTCTTCATGGAGGATTAATTGTTCAATTATTTTTTGTGGGATCTTGTACCTTAGGGAAAGCCCCTACGTAGCTTCGGTTATTATGCACCTTCCAAGCCCCAACCATCATAACTCTACTATAGGAATTCATTCTCATCATGTTTTGTTTTTCTTCACAATTTCTGATGACATCTTCTAAAAGGAAACTATGCTCATACCCTTTCAATTTCTGAAATTTTTTGGCATCACAAATGAAGTTTTCAGGATCAAACTTTTCCCTTTTTTTGCCACTCAACAAGCCATAATAATCTAGTTTAGCACTAACCAAGTCATAGACTGAATCAGAGATAATATTTAAATAACCAAAGAATAAAGTGGAAGGCATGAAATTCTACCTCCCATAGCTCTTTAAATGCATGAAATATGAAAATGACAATTGCCTTATGATCTTTAAATAAGAAACTTTGTCTAGAACAGTCTTAGGAAACAAATAAGGTACAACTTCAAATCCATAAACCCTAATAACAGTACAATCCCCAAACATGTACCAGTCCCCCCAATTTTGATTTATCCTTGCTTCATGACCCATATATTTTGGTCAGATAAATCTTAAGATCTCTGGGGAGAGGTTGTAGTCACATTTGTGGCCTAGCATCTTGTATAGTGGTTTGACAAAATATTCCTCAAAATACAGGTAGTGGGACCTCCCACACCTGCTATCCCATACATATGTCAAAATTTGTACAAGCCTTGAATTTACATCATTATCTAAGTCTTGTATTCTTAATTCCTCACCCCATATCCCCATCACCTGCCCTTCATATAATATCATTTTCATGAAAGAGAATAATGCTTGAAATTGATGGATTCACTACCATTCTTGATGATATTGAGGGAATTATTGATGGCCTTCGATAAATACTCTACATAATCATAGGGTCGAGCATTATGGCTCTAGATGTCTCTGGCTAAAACCATGGGAGAAATTTTCATGTTCTCAAGAACATCAATTCCTAGTACTTGACCAACTGAGTAATAAGTGTATTGAAAGTATTCTTCAAATAAAGCCATAGAGAATGGGGGTTTATCTTCACTAGAGAACATCATAGTTTGGTTACCCACACCTTTAACCCTATGTAGAGGAAATTTACACCTCTTGTAACTTGTTTCCATGGTGTAGTATTCCTCCAACAAGTCTCTGATTCGTAATTTTATTTTCAGGGAAGTGTCTAGCTGAAAAATCATGGAAATATAATCTGGCTTTATGACCATGAACTGTGACCCATCAAGAAAATGAATTTCTCTCATGTCTGGATTGTAATTCTTTGTACTTAACTTGATTAACTCTATGTTCACAAATATGTTGGGTACTACAAGTTTAGCCAAATTCAAATTCCATGTGTTTGACACTAGGCTATGCCAAAATTTCTTCCTATAATGATAAATAAAGAGGTTGTAACCCCTACACAGATTCCATACATCTCCCATATTTTTTTGTTTATCTTCTAATGTCAAACACAAAGGGTTAAGCTATGTTATTCTTCTGGATTTTGGCCCAGACCTAGGACACTAATTGATTTAGTCTTGATTCAATTTCCTAGTTTCATTTTTTTGTCATTTTGCTTTCTATTTTCCTGGGGATTTTTCCATCTCAACCCTACTCATGCAATGGTTTCATCTACTTACTGAGAAAATAATTTGAGCTGATTCTAGACCACTTCAATAAATGCTGCAAATTTCCAGCTGCCTATCACCATCCAAGTTGGTTCTCCAAATCC
>VCHN02000248.1:0-48485 GCA_007115665.2 Sequoiadendron giganteum
CAAGTTGATAACGGAGTTCATCCAATCAAGACTACGTCTTCGGGTCCGCTTCTCAATGTTGGACCGCTTTTATTAATATCGTCACGCACATGAAGATGCCTTCTTACAATATTCAAGCTTCAAAACCTACACAAAATTCCTCACAATCTCTCTCACTTTTACAATTTTGGTGTATAACAACACCTTGCAATTCTTCCTCTCAAAAAGAATTCAACTCTCACAAAGGAATTATTTCTCCAAGTAGACTTGCTTAATTCTCAAGCCAAAACTCTCCCCCTTTTATACAAATTTATTTGCTAATATGGGCTAAAACCATATTATTTTGCAAATATACCCATATCTCCTTTAAAAAGTAAAAATATTTGCAAACCCCCCCTTTACAATAAAATCTCCATAATAATCTCCTTAATATTGGCCCTTATAATTTGGGCTTACAAAAATAATTTCCCGGAAATCTAAAAACTCCCTTAAGCCATTAATTTATTTTAAGCCTCCTTAACTATCAAGTAATCGGCTTCTAAAATTAAAATCCTCATTTATAGGGATTATTATATTATTAGCCTTTTTAAAATATTTAATATAACCCATCCCCTTTTTAATTGGGGCTCCTCCACTTTTGAGGGGTCAATCCCTTATTTATAGGGTTATTATTTTAAAATCCCTTTAAATATTATGTTAAGGTTGAAATTATATTTAGGAGAATTAAATCTTATTTAAAGATTTATGTATATAGAGGGATTTTTCTTTTCCATGAAGAGTGGGAAGGAAAGAGGATTTTAAGGCATTGGTTATGGGATCTAATCCCACTAAATCCTCCTTATTATTTTTCTTTATTTTTATTTTTAAACCATACATTTTTTTCTTTTAATAATTATGGTTATTATTTAAGCCAACTCACTACTCCTACCAGGTCACATGCCATGTGTCCTGCCAAGTGTCAAGTTTTGGTGATGCCATGCCATCATTTTGACCAAACTTTGACTAGTTGTATCTTACTCGTTCAAACTCTATTTTCAACGAAATGAATGGTGTAGGACTTGTGGTGATGACCTCTTCGTCATGAAATTGACTTTGACCAATTTGGAGATGATGAATTTTCTGCCTTTTTCTCAGCTCGCTAATTCGCTTATTTGACCGGACCCTTGACTGTACATAACTTTTGTATACAGACTCATTTTGAGCCCATTCAAGTTGCATTAGGACTGTGTAGGCGAGCTCTACATGATGATGCTAGTTTATTGAGATTATGAGATTGTGAAATTTTTAGGTTTTCCAGGATCGACCTGGATCATTCCTCCCCATTGAGAAGCTTTTGGACCTCCAAAAGGTCTATTTTATGTAAAATTTGAGCTAGGGAAATGTCGCCCCACTTGCCCATTATCATTTGTCCTTCCTGCTAAAATTTTGAACATGTGACCCATCACAAATATAAAGAAATAAGATATAGCTTTGCTGAAACAATAAACTACATGTTCATGAATATTCACTGTCACATTCATCATCCACATAGAAATACCTAGAAGAATAACAAGCAACAACACTGAATACACTGATGTGAAGGAAATAGTATGAACATTTTGAATCTCTTGAACAGGAACATTATTAGAAAATGAAACATTCAAACCCTCTTTTACCACCTCTGGCTAAAGGCCTGACTCTACTTGCAATTGATCCTCACATTGTATTGTCTATGTCACCTTATCATGATTCAAATCTTCATGCTTAGTATCACTAGCTATTACAAACATGAGGGTTAAAGTATTGCTTGCATTTACAATCATCTTCATATGCCCTGTGTTTACAATATATCTATCATTCTTCATGTGATGAGATTTTACAATATATTCAATTCCATCCTTAAAAAAATGATACTTATTATGTTCCCTGTAGAAAATGGATTTTATGTCATACAAATAAGGGCTACCTAGAACCATCCCACAAATGTCAAGCGAAATAACATCTAACTCTACCTCATCAACGAACTTGGATGTGATTGCAAATCGTAGTTTACATTGACTTGACACATGTAGCAGAGCATTATCATGCACCCAACCCAATGGATATGGTTTAGGATGAGGAGTTGTTTTCAATACCAATTGCTTAACAACTTGTTTAGAGATTAAGTTTACTTGTGATCCACTATCTATGACTGTATCAATATTATTTTGTGATAGCCCTTATATGAAAAAATTCATTCCTCTTACTTTAAACAGGTAGTTCATTACACTTTCATGAAGATGCATAGGAACTAGTATTGACAAAAGGAATTTTACCTTTGATACCCACAACTGAGATCTTGGTTTCATCGTCGGAACCAAATCCAAGATCTTGCACGATAGTTGCAGTCTTCTGCTTACCCTTTCGATCCTTGAACCACTTTGGCTTTTGATCAGGATGTGGTTTCCAACATCTTGCATCTTCATGCCCTTTCTTCTTTCAATGTGATCAATACGGCTTCTCGTCCTCTTTCTTTATAGTAGTTGTTCGCTATGATTTATCTTTCCCTTTCTTGCTTTTATTGTGTTTACTTGAGTTCATAAACAGATTGTCATGGCTATTCCTTGAGCTTGTTTCCAAATGGATAGATTGCACACTAACTTCATCAATGTTAGTTGGATTAAACATAAGTATGGTATGTTTTAAATTCTCATGTAATCCACCTATGCACTTTAACAATTTTTCTTGTGTATATAATGGAATACCCAAAATTAAAGCCCTCTTTCTAAACTTATGTGTATATTATTGCACACTTTGTCCTTTCTCTTGATTTAATGATTGTCAATTCATCATTTCTTTTTGCATATGCCCTAATGGATAAAAATGTTTCTTTGATGCATCTATAAACTCAAACCAACAAGAAATATTTTTTCCATAATGACTTAGATCCTCCTGTGTTCTACTCTCCCACCAAATTAAAGATGTGCCTCCTAGGAGAAGAGTAGCTAATTGGATTTTTTGAGAATCCTCAGTAAACTTCTTAACTCTACAATAAAATTCAATTTGTTTTATCCAATTATCAAGTTTTTTTGCATCTAGTTCTCCATTATAGATTGGAAAATTAAATTTAACATCTAGTTATAACAAATATGTATTATTTTGCACAGGTTGTTTCTTTTTAGAAGAATTAGACAAAGAAGAAGAAGAAGAAGAGGACGAAGAAGATGAAGAGGATGGGGATGGAGGTTCAGGAGGGTCACTACCACTTCCTACTCCTTTACCTTTGTCATCTTTTGAAGATTCACCTTCCTCCTTCTTTCAAGCCTTTCCTTCCTTTTTCTTCTTTCGTTCTTGCCTCTCTTGGAAAAGAACTTCCACCATTGACTTCATCTCAAGAAAAGTTTGTTGAAAATATTTTGGATCAAGCTCTGGAGCTTCATGTTTAGTTACCATTTCTAACATTTTTGATGGCCTTCATTTCCCGATCTCAAGATTGAACTCTGTAAGTGCACCTTCTCCTTGTTTCAATTTCAACCTGGTTAACATTTAATTTTGCAATTTCCTATCAAGAAGCTCTGATACCAATTTGATCTATAATTAGAGGTTTACAAAATAACTTGCAAATTAATCCTAATTACAGTTTTTCCCCTATCCACACAGAATTGTGTGATTATGTTGTTTAACTGTTGAAATTACAAACTAAGTTCACTTAATCCTTTACAGAACCCAATGAAATTAACTAATTACTAAAATGTTGTAATTAGAACTTAAATGCCAAATTGAAAATACTAAAAAGAAATTAGAGAGAATGTACGATAGGAGATAGAAGAATAATAAGACAGAAGATAGAAGAATTAGACGCAAGTTGATAACGAAGTTTGTCTAATCAGGACTACATCTCCAGGTCCGCTTCTCAATGTTGCACCACTTTTATTAATATTTCCAAGCACTTGAAGATGCCTTCTTACAATATTCAAGCTTCAAAACCTACACAAAATTCCTCACAATCTCTCTCACTTTTACAATTTTGGTGTATAACAACACCTTAATTCTTCCTCAAAAAAGAATTCAACTCTCACAAAGGAATTATTTCTCCAAGTAGACTTGCTTAATTCTCAAGCCAAAACTCTCCCCCTTTTATACAAATTTATTTGCTAATATGGGCTAAAACCATATTATTTTGCAAATATACCCATATCTCCTTTAAAAAGTAAAAATATTTGCAAACCCCCCCTTTACAATAAAATCTCCATAATAATCTCCTTAATATTGGCCCTTATAATTTGGGCTTACAAAAATAATTTCCGAAGCCTAAAAACTCCCTTAAGCCATTAATTTATTTTAAGCCTCCTTAACTATCAAGTAACGGGCTTCTAAAATTAAAATCCTCATTTATAGGGATTATTATATTATTTACCTTTTAAAAAGGTTTAATATAACCCATCCCCTTTTTAATTGGGGCTCCTCCACTTTTGAGGGGTCAATCCCTTATTTATAGGGTTATTATTTTAAAATCCCTTTAAATATTATGTTAAGGTTGAAATTATATTTAGGAGAATTAAATCTTATTTAAAGATTTATGTATATAGAGGGATTTTTCTTTTCCATGAAGAGTGGGAAGGAAAGAGGATTTTAAGGCATTGGTTATGGGATCTAATCCCACTAAATCCTCCTTATTATTTTTCTTTATTTTTATTTTTAAACCATACATTTTTTTCTTTTAATAATTATGGTTATTATTTAAGCCAACTCACTACTCCTACCATGTCACATGCCATGTGTCCCACCAAGTGTCAAGTTTTGGTGATGCCATGTCATCATTTTGACCAAAATTTGACTAGTTGTATCTTGCTCGTTCAGACTCTATTTTCAACGAAACGAATGACGTTGGACTCGTGGTGATGACCTCTTCGTCATGACATTGACTTTGACCAATTTGGAGATGATGAATTTTTCACCTTTTTCTCTGCTCCCTAATTCGCTTGTTTGACCGAACCTTTGACTGTGCATAAATTTTGCATACATACTCCTTTTGAGCTTGTTCAAGTTGTGTCAGGACTGTGTCGACGAGCTCTATGTGATGATGTTGGTTTCATGAGATTCTGAGATTGTGATTTTTTTTAGGTTTTCCAGGTTCCACCTGGATCATTCCTCCCCATTGAGAAGATTTTGGACCTCCAAAAGGTCTATTTTATGTACAATTTGAGCTAGGGAAATGTCACCCCACTTTCCCAGTATCATCTGTCCTTCCTGTTGAAATTTTGAACATGCGACCCATCACAAACATAAAGAAATATGAGATAGCTTTGCTGATACAATCAACTACATGTTCATCAATATTCACTATCACATTCATCATCCACATAGAAATACCTAGCAAAATAACAAGCAACAGTAATGAATACACTAATGTGAAGGAAATAGTATCAACATTTTGAATCTCTTGAACAAGAACATTATTAGAAAATGAAACATTCAAACCCTCTTTTACCATCTCTGGCTGAAGGCCTGACTCTGCTTGCAACTGATCCTCACACTGTATTGTCTATGTCACCTTATCATGATTCAAATCTTTATGCTTAGTATCACTAGCTATTACAAACATGAGGGTTAAAGTATTGCTTGCATTTACAATCATCTTCATATGCCCTGTGTTTACAATAGATCTATCATTCTTCATGTGATGAGCTTTTATAATATATTCAATTCTATCCTTAAACAAATGATACTTATTATGTTCCTTGTAGAAAATGGATTTTATGTCATACAAATAAGGGCTACCTAGAACCATCCCAAAAATGTCAAGCGAAATAACATCTAACTCTACCTCATCAACAAACTTGGATGTGATTGCAAATCGGAGTTTACATTGCCTTGACACATGTAGCCGAGCATTATCATGCACCCAACCCAATGGATATGGTTTAGGATGAGTTGTTTTCAATCCCAATTTCTTAACAACTTGTTCAGAGATTAAGTTTACTTGTGATCCACATGTATCAATCTTATTTTGTTTTGCAATAGCCCTTATATGAAACAATTCATTCCTCTTACTTTCCATAGGTACTTCATTACACTTTGATGAAGAAGCATAGGAACTAGTACTGACAAAAGATATTTTTCCTTTGATACCCACAACTGAGATCTTGGTTTCATCATCGGAACCAGATCCAAGATCCTGCACAATAGTTGTAGTCTTTTGCTTACCCTCTTCGATCCTTGAACCACTTTGGCTTCTGATCAGGATGCAATTTCCAACATCTTGTATATTTATGCCCTTTCTTCTTGCATTGTGAGTAATAAGGCTTCTCATCCTCTTTCTTTATAGTAGTTGTTCGCTGTGATTTCTCTTTCCCTTTCTTGCTTTCATTGTGCTTACTTGAGTTCATCAACAGGTTGTCATGTCTATTCCTTGAGCTTGTTTCCAAATGGATAGCTTGCACACTAACTTCATCAATGTTAGTTGGATTAAACATAAGTATGGTATGTTTTAAATTCTCATGTAAGTCACCTATGTACTTTAACAAAGTTTCTTGTGTATATAATGGAATGCCCAAAATTAAAGCCCTCTTCCTAAACTCTTGTGTATATTCTTGCACACTTTGTCCTTTCTCTTGCTTTAATGATTTCCAATTCATCATTTCTTTTTGCATATGCCCTATTGGATAGAACTATTTCTTTAATGAAACTATAAACTCAAACCAAGAAGAAATAATTTTTCCATAATGACTTAGATCCTACTGTGTTCTATTGTCCCACCAAATTAAAGATGTGCCTCCTAGGCGAAGAGTAGCTAATTGGATTTTTTGAGAATCCTCAGTAAAATTCTGAACTCTACAATAAAATTCAATTTGTTCTATCCAATTATCAAGTTTTTCTGCATCTAGTTCTCCATTATAGATTGGAAAATCAAATTTAACATCCAGTTTTAACAAAGGTGTTTTATTTTGCACAGGTTATTTCTTTTTAGAAGAATTAGACGAAGAAGAAGAAGAGGATGAAGAAGAAGATGAAGAGAATAGGGATGGAGGTTTCGGAGGGTCACTACCACCTCCTACTCCTTTACCTTTGTCATCTTTTGAAGATTCACCTTCCTCCTTATTTCTAGCCTTGCCTTCCCTTTTATTCTTTCGTTCTTGCCTCTCTTGGAAAAGAACTTCCACCATTGACTTCATCTCAAGAAAAGCTTGTTGAAAAGCTTTCGGATCAAGCTTTGAAGCTTCATGTTTGGTTACCATTTCTGACATTTTGGAGGGCCTTTGTTTCTTGATCTCAGGATTGAACTCTGTAAGTGCACCTTCTCCTTGTTTCAAATTTCAACCTGGTTAACATTCACCTTTGCAATTTCCTGTTAAGAAGCTCTGATACCAATTTGATCTATAATTAGAGGTTTACAAAATAACTTGCAAATTAATCCTAATTACAGTTTTTCCCCTATCCACACAGAATTGTGTGATTATGTTGTTTAACTGTTGAAATTACAAACTAAGTTCACTTAATCCTTTACAGAACCCAATGAAATTAACTAATTACTAAAATGTTGTAATTAGAACTTAAATGCCAAATTGAAAATACTAAAAAGAAATTAGAGAGAATGTACGATAGGAGATAGAAGAATAATAAGACAGAAGATAGAAGAATTAGACGCAAGTTGATAACGAAGTTTGTCTAATCAGGACTACATCTCCAGGTCCGCTTCTCAATGTTGCACCACTTTTATTAATATTTCCAAGCACTTGAAGATGCCTTCTTACAATATTCAAGCTTCAAAACCTACACAAAATTCCTCACAATCTCTCTCACTTTTACAATTTTGGTGTATAACAACACCTTACAATTCTTCCTCAAAAAAGAAATTCATCTCTCACAAAGGAATTATTTCTCCAAGTAGACTTGCTTAATTCTCAAGCCAAAACTCTCCCCCTTTTATACAAATTTATTTGCTAATATGGGCTAAAACCATATTATTTTGCAAATATACCCATATCTCCTTTAAAAAGTAAAAATATTTGCAAACCCCCCCTTTACAATAAAATCTCCATAATAATCTCCTTAATATTGGCCCTTATAATTTGGGCTTACAAAAATAA
Organism: Sequoiadendron giganteum; assembly: GCA_007115665.2. NCBI lineage: Eukaryota > Viridiplantae > Streptophyta > Pinopsida > Cupressales > Cupressaceae > Sequoiadendron > Sequoiadendron giganteum. The sequence goes on from VCHN02000248.1 coordinate 8,028, forward strand.
TTTCCGAAGCCTAAAAACTCCTTTAAGCCATTAATTTATTTTAAGCCTCCTTAACTATCAAGTAACGGGCTTCTAAAATTAAAATCCTCATTTATAGGGATTATTATATTATTTACCTTTTAAAAAGGTTTAATATAACCCATCCCCTTTTTAATTGGGGCTCCTCCACTTTTGAGGGGTCAATCCCTTATTTATAGGGTTATTATTTTAAAATCCCTTTAAATATTATGTTAAGGTTGAAATTATATTTAGGAGAATTAAATCTTATTTAAAGATTTATGTATATAGAGGGATTTTTCTTTTCCATGAAGAGTGGGAAGGAAAGAGGATTTTAAGGCATTGGTTATGGGATCTAATCCCACTAAATCCTCCTTATTATTTTTCTTTATTTTTATTTTTAAACCATACATTTTTTTCTTTTAATAATTATGGTTATTATTTAAGCCAACTCACTACTCCTACCATGTCACATGCCATGTGTCCCACCAAGTGTCAAGTTTTGGTGATGCCATGTCATCATTTTGACCAAAATTTGACTAGTTGTATCTTGCTCGTTCAGACTCTATTTTCAACGAAACGAATGACGTTGGACTCGTGGTGATGACCTCTTCGTCATGACATTGACTTTGACCAATTTGGAGATGATGAATTTTTCACCTTTTTCTCTGCTCCCTAATTCGCTTGTTTGACCGAACCTTTGACTACGCATAACATTTGCATATAGACTCCTTTTGAGCCCATTCAAGTTAGTCAGGACTGTGTCGAAGCTCTATGTGTGATGTTGGTTTCATGAGATTCTGAGATTGTGAAATTTTTAGGTTTTCCAGATCCACTGATCGAGAATAAGGTATTCTTAGGAGGGTCAATAAGAGAGTTATAGGACCTAGGTTCAGGTTTGGATAGATAAGAAAAAGATTTAGTGGGTGGAGAAGATTCAAGAGGGGGATATATGGTTGGAAGGATAGGAAATGATTTATCATGTTTGAGGCGAGGATGGTCTATAAGGATAAATTCAACTTCAACATAAATAATTTAGTTAGAAAGAGAGAAAAAAAACTCAAAGAGCATAGCCTTTTCGATATATGGAAATAAGTTCTCACAAAAAAGAGGTAGAAGAAGGTCATCAAGGTAATGGAAACCCCATGAAACAAGAAATTAAAATAAAAAAGAAGTGAATCCTTAAACATTGTCATTAATATCTTATTTATATTGCACCATGTGCAAGAGATAATCTAGGTTCCATGTTATACTAAAAGTGAGATATGAAGGCATGAACAACAAAAAAAAATGAGTTTAAGGAACCAATACTTAAGGTGTAGAACTATTCTAAGGTAGTATCTCTCAATATGCTAGGATTTTTTTTTCCAAGACATAGCCATCACAAGTATGAGTCAAGAATTTGGTGGAGAAGTGTGTCAAATGGTGTACATAATGGATCACTATGGCCATTATGTTTGTCAAAACAAATAGACCCCATATCAAAAGGAGATAGGTATGCAGGGATCTCAGGAGACAAAGGAGAGCACAACCATTCCAATGTAAAAGGAGAAAAAAAAGGTAGCTCATAGGACATAGATGGTGATGCCTCTAGAAGATAAAATGATATTTGAGTGATAGTAGGCAAAGAAGGCAGAGAGATGTAATGATAAGGTTCTAGGTCTAGAATAGATGGCTTTGAAGTAGGAGGGGAAATAATAGATGAAAGATCATATGAATGTTGCTCAATATTAATTCAAGGGGTAATTTCAACCAATGTGACATTAAGGAAGTGATAAGTGGTGCTAGAACACTCAACGTTGTATATAGGAGGGAGTTCATCTTGTAGAAAAAGAGGAGGGGATAAATAATAAAATAGTCCATATTGCTAAGAGAAAGGATCGATAGAAACATGACCCTCATCTTCACTCAAAGAACAGTCATCAAAAATAGTAAAATAAATATTATCAATAAAAGTTTGAGAACCATGTGGTGAATGAGAATTGTCAATTATAAGAATAGGATCTTTACAAGTGATATTAGAAGAGAAAGAGGTATATACATCCTTTGGGATGTCCAAAGAGTTTTAATATGTAACCAAAGGAGGGAGAGAAATGGGAAGAGACATGGTACCATCGTGGATTATGGAAGATGCAGTAGAAATTTTTTTAATATGATGAGAAGAAGAATGATATAGTACCTTCCAATATCTTATGTTTCTTTTTAATCATATGTTCAACAACTTGATACAGACACATACTACTATGTCTTTAAAGCGGAATTTGACATAGTTGATTTGCCATCATATTAACTCTTAGAGGAAATATAATGTAGCTTATAGATCCAAGTAAATTTTAACGGTATGTAAATCAGAAATTTAGGAACATGAAAGAATACAAATAGAAGAAAGATAGAGAAAAGATAAGAAACACCAATATACGTGGGAAAAAACCTTTTAGGTAAAAAACTCCACACTCCAAAGCAACTAACCAATGCATTAATATGGAATAATAAACATGTTACATTACACTTGCAGTCTCAAAGCCTTTAATACGGAGATTTACATCTTGCTTCTTTGGAGGAAAACCAACATAACCATGTAATGAATAATTCACCTAAAATCCTCAACATAAAACATCCTTATTTATAGAGCCCAAAAAGATGCCTAGAATTATCACATGGCATCATCATATAGTCTACATGCATGCAAAACATAACTCTTGACATGAATTTTCCCACCACCCATGCAAAGGTCCCACTTGACATGCAAGACATTTGCATGCATGAAAATGAACCCACTTGACATGCAACCCACCTCTTTCACGAAAAGGGTCCCACCAATCATAGAAACTTCTATTTCCAACTCTTACACTATCATAATTTGTCATATGGCATGATCTTTCATAATCTCTACCATAATTAGTCATAAAATCTTACACCTTGATGCATGTCATATAATTAGCTTCACAGTGGGGTCAATAAGGTGGGACACCTATTTCCTCAAATTTTAGATGCAAGTCATCCTAGTTACTTTCCATGTAAGACAACACCTCACCATGCTAGGTCCCACAAAGTGCAAACATTGGATGAACATAAAATTACAAACATAGGCATAAAATAATTAATAAAATAAATCAGTGTTTGGAACTTGCAAAGGTTGAGACACCTTAATTCCCAACAATATTGTGGATATGTGGCAATTGATCATGCAAATATTGTACACTCGTAATGTATACTAATCATGCAATTTTTTTCGTTAACATGTCAAGGTTTTCCCATTGACAATTCAAATGAAAAATGACTTTGTAAAACCCTAATTCTAGAACCTTCCAAAAATCTTGTTATAAGTGGCTGAGATGTAAGTTGTGGTGTGTGTATTCATGAGATTGTAATATGTTTTTCACTGGATAATAAAATCATTGGGTGGCTGAGTTTTGGTGGATGTAGCCCATATTGGGTGAACCATGTTAAATTTTTGTGTTGATCTCTTTTGTTTTATTATTCTTTGTTATATTTGGGTTATTTAATCTGCATATAATTGTTAATGTTTATTGCTCTGGTCTACCTAAACCCTAACAAATATAATGAATTATCAACATTATTTATATCATACAATGTATCATGCTCATAGTTCATGTAGATAAATGTAGTGTACTCTTCTAGAATATATAAGGAAAGACATGTATAATATATATGAAGGGAGAAACAAAAGAAATACTATTAATGATCTCATCCATGGAATATATAAATGTATCTAAGCATTAGATGAAGGTTATATTATCCAAGACATACGTATAAGAATCAATGAAGTGAGAGAATAATTCATAATCCATTATGTGTGCAAGTAAACATTCCAAAGAGAAAGAGCTACAATAATCCATGAGAATATATGGAAAATAGAGAATCAGTTAAGGATGCAATGATGTAGGGCATCAAAATTCTTTGAATCTTTTTATTTGCCTCCACTGCCATCGCTCTGTAAGAGTCATTGAGATTTTAAATTTAATTTTGTTTGTTTTGGAACAGCTAAAATATCTACCTATGGCTCATTTAATGAAAAACAACAAAGGGAAGTAGATAAAAACAAGCTTGAGTGGGAATTTTTGAACGCATAAGGAGGTAGTTGGACATTTATGTCAGATTTTGAACAATGTAGTAGAGTTTAGGCAGGATTTTGGGAAGGAAACTTCTAGAGTTTGTGGTCTTGGAGAAAAAGAATAGAGTGGAAGGAATAAAGCAACAGACAAAAAAGGGGAGAACAAAACAACATAAAGAGACTGAAGGGAATATAAGAGAACAACAAAGAAAAAGCAACAAAGCACAACCCAAGAACATGTAGTAGACAAGAAGAAGAAAGAGGACATAAGACTTCCAAATTATTCCAGTAATTGTAAATGTGTAAAATGATTGTAAATATTTATATTTTTTGAGTTAATGAAATAGAATACTAATTATTCTCCTAATGGTTGTTGATTTCTGAAATTATGTATGAATATTGAACATGTTATGATTGGGTACTGTGTATTCAAGTACCTGTACCATATAAGTATGTTGTTCCTAACACATATTCCTACACATTTACAACAATATCTTGTGCCTATAGCTTAGGACTATTTGTTCTTATAGCTTGTTCTATGTTCCCTCAAACCCAAATTTGAATTGTAACAACTATTTTAGCCCTTGGAAAAGGTTGTGTGAGTTGCTTACAACAACACAAAATCCCTTCTCCACTTGTTAACTCATGTTTAGTTGGGTTCTTTTAGGTACCTATGAGGAGGTAGGTGCCATCAATGTGGTATCGAAGTACATATACAACTTTGGGAAGAAATATAGTGACTTGAGATTGGGGTTGAAGAAAGCCTTATGAGTGTAAGTGTGGGTGTGTCCCTACAACAAGGGATGTTGTAGCTAGGAGGAATTCAATAAAAAGAAAAAATAAGGAAAGGAGAACTAGAGCAGTAGGATGCCACCAAGGAGAAGGATGACATAGGTTGTAGATACAAAAGCAACACAAAGAATAGATGAGGTAATAGAGGCTCTAAGGGGAGTGCAAGCAAGAATGGATGTAATAGAAGGTGGAATGAGAAGAGGTAGGGTACATGAGGATACTAATAGTGAATATAATGAAGGAGTAGATATGGTAGGATAGGAAGGTGAAAATCCAGATGGAGATATAGATGCAGGAGAAAGAAGGATGATAAGATCTATTTCTAACATTGAGAAAGGGACAAGGGTGGAATTACTAAGCTTCTCAAGAAGTTTAGAATCAAATAAATTCATTGATTGGGTAATAAATATCGAGGAATACTTTGAGTATGATGAAGTGGAGTACCCTATAAGAGTGAAGGTTTCTCAAACAATATTGAAAGGTCATGCAACACTTTGGTGGAAAGAGGTGTAGGCTGAGAGAAGAAGAAATAATAAAGATAAGATCAATCAATGGGATCAAATGGTAAGCAAGATGAAGGTTAAATTTTCTATCTAATGATTATCAACTTGAAGTTCTCAAGAAACTATAGAATTTAAGGCAAAGAGAGTTAAGTGTGAAGTACTACATAGAGGAGTTTTACAAAATTTCCATAAGATCTAGCCATAATGAATTAGACCATGAAAAGGTGGCTAGATATGCTAATGGACTGAGGCTGAATATTCAAGATGAGCTAAGTATGGCAAGGTTGTGAATTGTAGAAGAAGCATATCAGTATGCTCTAAATGCAAAGGATAAATTGGAAAGAAAGAAAGGAACAATCAAAGGGAGAGGTGGATTTAGTAAAGGCAAAGGACAACAACATAAAAACTACAACCATGGTAAGGAGGCTAGCTCTTCAAAAATTCAAAAGGAGAGAGATGAGACAAGACCAAGACCATACCCTATGAGAGGAAGATGTGGATATGGAAGAGGCCAAGGCAGAGGCTTCCAAGGCACATGTTTCATGTGTGGAAAAATGAGCCATGGATTTTATGAATTCCCACATTGCAATCTAGAAAGATCCATAAGAATAGGGGCTACAAGTGCACAAATAGTCAAAAGGGATATTGATTCTACAAGGTTTGTTAGTCAATTGGATGAACCTGAGAGAGGAGAAGCACTTATCATTAAGATGATGCTATTGAAACCATCCAAAAGAGAATATGATCCTGTCCAAATAAAAAAATTGTTTAGGAAAATATGTAAGTCGTGTGGAAAATATTTTAAGGTCGTAATAGGTAGTGGCAACACTGATAATTTGATTTTAGTTGAAATGGTGGATAAGTTGGGGTTAAAAAAAATAACTCATCCCACCCCTTATAAGGTGTCATGGTTACAAAAAGGGCACTAAGTCTTGGTTGGTCAACAATGCCTAGTGAATTTTCGAATAAGCACTTATGAAGATAAGTTGTGGTGTAATATCATGCCTATGGACATATGCCAATTACTCTTAGGGAGATTGTGGGGGTTTGATAGGAAGGTAATCCATGATGGAAGAGAAAACACTTACACTTTGGAGAAAAATGGAATAAAATATACTCTTACACCATTGGTAACTAAGGAAGAAGAGGGGGAAAGTGGTCTAAGAATCTTACTTGTGATAAGAAAATAATTTTTGAAAGAGATTAAGGGGGAAACTATGTTTTTGCAATAGTTCCCAAGGAGCTACAAGTAGACACAACAACTAATAGCAGTGACATGTCTTTAGAAGTAAAGGGGATGCTTGAATAATTTGAGGAAATTGTATCCAAGGAATTACCAGAAGGAATACCACTTGGGAGGAGCATTATTCATCATATTGATTTGATTCCAGGGGCGATTTTACCCAACAAGGCTGCTTATAGAATGACACCTACAGAAAATGAAGAGGTGAACAAACAAGTTCAACAACTATTAGAAATGAGACTTATTAGATAAAATATTATCCCATGCATATTACTAGTTGTGTTATCACCAAAAAAGGATGGTGAATGGAGAATGTGCACAAACTCGAGAGCCATCAACAAAATAACAATCGGGTATCATTTTCCTTTACCAAGAATGGATGATATCATGGATTTCTTAGGGAAGGCTAGGTGATTTTTAAAAAATGATTTAAAGAGTGGATATCACCAAATTAGGATAGAAGAGGTGATGAGTAGAAGACTGCTTTTAAGACCAAAGATGGATTATATGAGTGGTTAGTAATTCCCTTTGGATTAACAAATGCACCCAACATATTTATGTGACTGATGAATGAAGTGTTGAAACCATTTTTAGAAAATTTGTGATATGTTATCTTGATGACATTCTAATTTTTAATAGCGGCAAGGAAGAGGATTTGTTGCATATCAGAAAAGTCTTATAAAGGCTCAAGGAGGAAAGGTTATGGTGAATTTAAAAAAGTGCAACTTTATGAAGGATATTGGTTTATTTGGGATATATTATCTCACCACATGGGCTACAAATGAATCTAAAAAAGTTGTGTTATAATTGAATTGCCAACACCTAGGAGTGTGCATGAGGTTTGAAGTTTCCATGGTTTAGCTAGTTTCTATCATAGATTTATTTGAAATTTTAGTGGGATATTTGCACGCATAATTGAAACTATAAGGGGAGATAAAAGAAAGTTTATGTGGACAATAAAAGTAGATAAAAGTTTTGGGATTTTGAAGAAGGTCATCAAAGAACCAGTATTAGCATTACCCAATTTCATAAAAGCATTTCAAGTGGACTACGATGCAAGTGAGATAGCCATAGGAGCGGTTCTTAGTCAAGAGGGAAAGCCTATTGCATATTTTAGTGAAAAGCTTAATGATGCCAAGAAGAGGTATTTTGTTTATGATCAAGAATTTTATGCCATAGTGGAGGCTTTAAAGAAGTGGCATCATTATTTTCTTCCAAAGGAGTTTATTCTTTACATAGATCATCATGCTTTGCAATTTATTAATAGTCAAACCAAGCTTAACCAGTGACACATGAAGTGGGTAGAATTCCTAAAAGGATATAATTTTATTCTCAAGCATATAAGTGATGAACACTTTCAAAGAGTGAGAGGGGGGGTGAATCAATCTACACAAAAACTTAACCCCTTCCAAAACTTGAAACTTTTATCACAACTCAAACTCCTTTAGTAGATAAAGATAAAACTTCAAGTAGAGCAGTGGCATAGAAGAATATAGCAATTTGAATCTATAAAAACCTCATCAAACTTTACCAATGAAAGATATAGTAATAATCATAATTGCAACAAAGAAAAGGAAACTGAGAACACACACATGCGCAAGGAGAACACTAGATTTATGTGGAAAACCCAATAATGGAAAAACCACAGTGAGTGTTAACTCACAATATAGTCTCACTACCAAAAATACTTGCAGGAAGGCTCACTTACTTAAAGAAAGGTACAAAGGACTTGTTGAACTAAAGATAACATGACTTCAACAGCAAGATACAAGGACCTGATGATACTCACTGTCTCAAGGCAGGATACAATATGATTTGAGAGAATTACAAAGATTTTCCAACACAATACTTTGTTAATTGAGGCATTACAACATAACTAATCTTTCCTTTCACAAAATTTTAGCACTATCTCTACTAGATATTCAATACAATTCACACACACACACTTCTTCACACTTGTACACTTCTCCATCTTGTTGCATCTAAAATGATCTTGCATGTATATCCACTGTAACAGTTCAATTCTTTAATTTGGTTGGTCAGTAAGAGAATAAACAATGAGTTCAACTCGTTGGCCACCAAAAACATAATGTGGTCCTATTTTGAAGATAGAGAGGACCAAAAAAAATCTTACCACTTCCAATGTGATCCAAAAAAATTTACATGTAGGCATACATCAACCTAAGTCAGTATTGAGGAAACATGTGGATGAAACATTGAAGCACACAATCAATCAGCTCAGAGATATACTTTTAATTGAATTTGCTTGATGTGGACCCAAAAATGATAGGTTAGGACTCAAATCTATCCTAACACATCTTCTATTATTGATGCAGCCCCCCAAGCACACTGTCCAAGAAAAAGAGCAAGCCCTATTAGCCAAATATCCACAAATAACCCAGAAGGCCAACTCAAGGTATAATGTGGCACCAAGGTGGTTGATTAGAAATGTGTGGATCATATGGGGATGTACCTTGAACATCCAACAACGCCTTCATACATTTATTTCATACTATCATGCCATCTACAACAACTACAAAATAAATAGATATAGAATATTTTATCTAGGAAGAACAAAATACATAATCATTAGATGTAACAATAACATATCAGCTTGTGGACCACTTCGACACATGATATTAGAATTGAGATACTACAAAAAAATTGAGAGAACATTTACCAAGCCACAGGAGTAGAGACATCATTACAAATAAATGTGGAGCATTTCTCGGACCAGTCCAGATAACCAACAACACTGTCAACCTTTTGCAATTCATAGAACTCTCCTCAGCAACATAGGTGACTTGAAAAGAGAGGTGTGCAACATCCAAAAAATACTGACATTGAATACTAAATCACAAGACCAAATTATCAACAACAAAGGAATGCAAAGCATTCTCCCGGATGGACTTCAATGTAGCTTCCTAAACCATAAACACTTAAGGAACTTGCAGAGGCTAGAACTTCCTTTCAGCAACACATACTTCATTAAGAACATCACAATAGAGAATAATATATACTGTAAATCTTCATCAATATCTCTCCACTATTATTCATGCTTCTAATCCTCATCTTAACATATCATTATAAAATCAACTCTATTGATAGTAATAATGCATTATATGAATAACAACAATACTTCTTTGATAAGGCATGGCATCCAACCATGAACTTTATCACTTCTTCTCTGATAAGGCATGACATACAACCATGAACTCTATCACCAATGTTAGCCAAAACTAGATATAACAAGGAAAACTAATGCCAAGGACTAACAACTTACTACTCAAGTGCTGACATCAATGACAACCAACAATTAGTGTTGACATCCATGATAACTGCCAACAATCTTATTAGTGTTGACATCAATGACAACCATAAATGTTAACACCAATGACAACAACTGCCAATAATCTCCCTCTTTGGCATTTATGGCAACACACACTGTTCACTCTCCCCCTTTGACATCAAGGACAAAGGGCCATATATGTCTGTATAAAGAAATAACACCTATTTTGACTTCAAAGACAAAGGGTAGAAAGATCTCTAATTGAGCTAGCAACACATTCTCCCCCTTTGACCAACAAAAAATATTCATTCAAACAAATTGCATAACTTATTTAGGACTCCCCCTTTATACCAACTCCCCCTGAGAGGTAGTGCTCATTAATCCAAGGAAACATATATGTCATGAATTACTCCCCTAGATAGATGCACCATTAGTGCATCTAGTTAGAACAAGGAGGGGAAAAAACCCCTAACTTCTCCTAGAGATACTCAAAAGTATCCTTTGAAAGTTCCTTTTTGAAAATGTCTGAAATTTGGTCCTTGGTAGGAACATACTCCATTCTAACTTCATGTTTTGCAACCTTCTCTCTTAGAAAGATACCAGATTGAAATGTGTTTAATCCTTGAGTGCATTACTGGATTCTTGGAAATATTTATAGCACTTGTATTGTCACATAGTATAGGAATATTTTCATCATAAACCACCTTCACATCCTTCAAATTCTACTTCATCCAAAGCACTTGAGTGCATCAAGATGTTGCAGCAATATATTCTTCTTTTGTTGTGGACAAAGACACTGAATCCTACTTATTATTGAACCATGAGACCAATCTGTCTCCCAAAAAGAATGCACTTCCACTTGTACTCCTTCGATCATCGACACAACCTGCCCAATCAGCATCAGTATAGGCACTCAAAGATAAATTTTGATCCTTTTTATACTATAGGCCATAATCCGGAGTTCCCTTCAAGTATTTGAAGATTCTTTTCATAAATTTCTAATAATATTTCTTAGGATTGAATTAAAGTTTGGCAACCAAATATCAATCTTTGAAACATATTAGGACATGAAAGAATGTTCATAACTAAACTTGTATATATATTGGGACATGCAAACATGTTCATAATTAAAATTGTATATACATCAACCAACACAAGTACCAAACATGTATTATGCAAAGAAGATATTCATCCAAAACCATCCGCCTTTTGAAACTGTACTTGCGGACTCCCATAGCATAGTGCAATATATCCATAAGATTGTATGGACAAGACATTCTTTCTCAAGGAATGAAAAACATTCCAACAAGCCTTCATCTTCACTTCACTCTGCCAGAGCATGGGTAGAAATTTTGTCACTTGCATCTTTTACTTCAAGAGGTGTAAAGACTTGAGACTTTGGATATAACACCTTCACATCTTGACCAACCTATCTTCTAGTGTGCAAGACAAAACCCTTTCCTACGGAGAGAAGCAAACCATGATTTTTTCCAAACTATGAATGTCTTGGCAAACTTCTTTACCTTTCTGAACCTTATCTTTATGTGTGGTACATAAAAATGGAATGATATCAATTAGGACAATTGTACCAATCTCCACACATATTTTACTTCCACCAAAATTTTCAATAGAGGTACATTCATGCACAATAGATCTACACACCAACTATTTTAATCCAAATCTTCATTCGTGTTGAGGATTTCAAAACCTTTTCCTTTTTAGGGGGCTAAAATATTTTGCAAGTGAAATCTCCCCCTAAGATAATGTACTATCTCAGTTTGTCTTGGAATCTTGTACAAAGTGCACAAGTGTAGTATCATCCTTTTTCTCATGGTCTTCTTTCCAGACCTTTTCATTTCCCTTATTTTGTTGATCATGGGATTCAACCTTTTTTTGAACTGGTGGCATAGCAAATCCACTTCTGTAGTAGTTTTCTTTATGTCCCATATTATTGCATCTATAACACATAATTTTGTGATTTGGAATAGGGTTGTTCCTCATCCTCTTAGATGTGCACTTATCATCCTTGTGACCATAATTGTTGCAAGCATGGAAATATCCATGAAACAAGACAATATTGTTTCTTTGAGGTATTAAAGACCTTCTACCCATGTTATTATTCCTCCTTTATCTAACTCTACAATCAACAGCCTTATGCCCAAAAATATTGCAACAAAAATAACAATCTTGAAAGGGTTGATTGAACTTGGAAAGAACATGCTATTTTGTAGATGGAGGACTTCCTTTTTGCTTCCAGTTAGGATTAGATCCATTTTATTTCTTACCATTCTGAGTATTCTTTACATCTCTTAAGGCACTATTCTTGGAATCTTTAGTGTCGAATATTTCTTCTTTTGTTTCATTCTTTTCATTTGATTTGGACCTATTAGGTCTAGACTTCTCTCCTTTGACAATTTGTTCCTTTTCTCTTTTCAAAGCATTCCTTAGAGTGAAAATTTCCTCCTCAAGCTTTAAACATTCAAAAGTTTTGTCATTGAGTTTGACATTCAAACAATCTTCAATTCCCTTGCCTTCTTCAACCTTACTTTCAAGTTAGAGATAACACCTTCTGCCTCTTTTAATTTGATTTCACATACCTTGCCTTTTTATGCTTTTATTTTCAGTTTGTCAATATCTTCCTTGGACTTTGCAAGCAAGCTTTCATATTTCTGATTTTATCCCCTTGCTTCATTTAGGTCTTCCAAAGCAGACCAAAGTTTTCTTTCAAATTATATTACCAATCATTTGAATTGAAGTTGCAACCTTTAGGTTCCTTAGATTCCAGATTTGGATCAGAGGAAAACATGTCTTCATCACTCAAGGATCCAAACTCCTTACATTTATCAACATTATACTTTATATCAGTACTATTGAAATCCATAAAGAGAGTTTCATCATTTGAATAATTCTCATCTTTAGAGGAACCACTACTTTCTTTGGAATAGAGACTCTTTTAACCTTATCTCATTTATTTATATCAACTGATTCTTTATAAGGACATTTAGAAGCAAAATGACCTACTCTTCCACAATTGAAACATTTGAATGGTAACTTACCTTTGTATTTTCTAGTGCCTTTCTTCAATCTTCTCACAAAGTTTGATTCAACTTCATCAATTTGATCAGCAACTTCATCTTCAATATTTTTGTTAACTTTGAATGCAACTTATTTCTTTGGAACACCTTGACCAAACTCTCTTATCTCAAAGGTAGTAAGAGTACCAAAAATTTCATTAACCGAATACTTATCCAAAACATTTGATACTTCAATGGCATATACTTTGTGATTGTAAGATTTTGGAAGAGCTCTCAAAACCTTCTTTATGATTTCACTTTCTTTTACTTCTCCATCAAGTCTGGAGATGCTAGAGATAATTTCTTGAACTCAGAGCATATAACATGCAATGTCTTCATCTTCAATCATCTTTAGAGTCTCAAATATACTTTTAAAGATCTACATATTATCTTTCTTTACTTTAATGTCTCCTTCATAGACTCTACTAATCTTTTCCCAAACATCTTTGGTAGAACTACATTTCATCACCTTTAAAATTTCTGAATCAACCAACCCACACAAGATAGCATTCTTGGATTTGGATTTGCACTCATATAGTCTAATTTCAACTAGATTAGTAAGAGGAGTGGTAGTAGTAGTATAAACAATTTTGATAGATTTTCACAACCAAACCCAAGAGATTTTAGGTATCCTTCCATTCTCATTTTCCAGAAGGAGCAATTAGTCCCATCAAATCTAGGACCCTTGTATGAACCATCATGTGCCATGCCAAATCTTTGCCTCAATTTATTAAGCTTCTACAAAGGAAATTGGCTCTAATATCAATTGTTGAACACTTTCAAAGACTAAGAGGGGGGGTTAATCAGTCTACACAAAAACTTAACCCCTTCCAAAACTTGAGACTTTCAACACAAGTCAAACTTCTTTAGCAGATAAAGATAGAACTTAAAGTAGAGCAGTGACAGAGAAGAATATAGTAATTTGAATATATAATATCTTTAGCAAAATTTACTAATGAAAGATAGGACAATAATCATAACTGCAACAAAGAAAAGGAAACTGAGAACACACACATGCATAAGGAGAAAACCATATTTACATGGAAAACCTAATGAGGGAAAAACCATGATGAGAGTTAACTCACAATATAAGCTCACTGCCAAAAAGACTTGCAGGAAGGCTCACTACCTTAAAGAAAGATACAAAGGACTTTTTGAACTGAAGAAAACATGACTTCAGGAGAAAGATACAAGGACCTAATGAGACTCACTATCTCAGATTACGATACAATATGATTTAGAGAGAATTACAAAGATTTACCAACACAATTTCCTTTTATAAAATTTTAGCACTATCTTTGTTGGATATTCAATACATTCCGCACACACACTTCTTTGCACTTATACACTTCTCCATCTTGTTGCATCTGAAATGATCTTGTATTTATATCCACTACAACACTTCAATTCTTCAATTTGATCGGATAGGAAGAGAATAAACAATGAATTCAACTGGTTAGCCACCAAAGACATAATGTGGTCCTATCCTGAAGCTAGAGAGGACCAAAAACAATCTTAGCACTTCTTCCAATGTGATCCAAAGCAATTTACATGCAGACACACATCAACCTAAGTCGACATTAAGGAAATGTGTGGATGAAACATTGAAGCACATAATCAGTCGACTCAAAGACATAATTTCAATTGAATTTACTTGATACAGACCTAAACAGGATAGGTCAAGACCCAAATCTATCATAACACATCTTCCATTGCTGGCACAGCCCCCCAAGCACACAGTCGAAGCAAAGGAACATGGCCCTGTTGGCCAAATATCCATAAAAATAACCTAGAAGACCAACTCAAGACACAATACGACACCAAAGTGGCCAATTAGCAATTTGAAAATCACATGGAGATGTTCCTTGAATATCCAAAAACACCTTCATACATTTATTTCATATTGTCATGCCATCTACAACCACCACAAAAAAATAGATACAAAATATTTTATCCAAGAGGCACATAATGCATAATCATGAGATATAACAATAACATATCAGCTTGTAGACCACTTTAGCACATGAGATTAGACTTGGGACACTGCAGTGATGTTGAGAGAATATTCACCAAGCTGTAGGAGTAGAGACATCATTGCAAAGAAATGTGAAGCATTTATCGGACCAGTCCAGACAACCAACAACATTGTCAACCTTCTGTAATTCACAAAACTCTCCTCAACAACACTGGTGACTTGAAAATATAGGTGTGCAACAGCCACAAAACACTGACATTGAATACCAAATTGCAAGACCAAAGCATCAATAGTGGAGGAATGCAAAGAATTTTCCCAAATAGACTTCAATGCAACTTCCTAAACCAGAAACACTTAAGCAACTTGTGAAGGCCAGAATTTCCTTTCAACAACACATACTTCATTAGGAACATTAGGAGAGGTCATAAGATATACTACGTACCTTCAACAACATCTCTCCACTATTAGTCATGCTTCTAATCCTCATCTTAACATATCATTGTGAAATCAACTCTACTAACAGTAATAATGTATTATATGAATATCAACCCTACTTCTTTGATAAGGCATGGCATCCAACCATGAACTTCATCACTTCTTCTTTGATAAGGCATGATATCCGCCATGAAATTTATCACCAATGTTAGCCCAAACTAAATGTAATAATGGAAACCAATGCCAAGGACTAACAACTTACTACTCAAGTGTTGACATCAATGACAACCAACAATCAATGTTGACATCCATGACAACAACTACCAACAATCTCCTTAGTATTGAAATCAATGACAATAATTGCTAATAAGAAGTGCAAGTTCAAATAAAGTAGTGAATGCATTAAGTAGGAGAGAAATATTATTGACTGAAATGAGAGTTGAAGTAGTTAGGTTTGATGCTATGAAAGAGTTATACAAGGATGATTTAGACTTTAAGGACGCATGGGTAACATGTATGGAGCCTACTAGTGTGGATAGGACACCATGGATGGATTACTTTATACAAGATGGATTATTGTTCAAAGGACAATAAATCTGCATACCTCAAGGATCAATGAGGAATAATTTGATAAGAGAAAAATATAGTGGTGGTTTAGTTGGACATTTTGGAGCAAATAAAATGATGAAACATCTTAGTGAAATATATTTTTGGCCAAGGATGAGGGAAAAAATCAGAAAATTTGTGTAAGGATATCAAGTTTGTCAATATGCCAAAGGAGGGAGTCAAAATACATGCCTATATTAGCCATTACTCATACCAAAGAAACTATGCGATGAAATAAGTTTGGATTTTGTGCTTGGACTGTCAAGAACACAATAAGGTAAGGAATTTGTTTTTTTGGTTGTTGATAAATTTTCAAAAATTATTCACTTTATAGCATGCAAGAAGACAAATGATGCAACTCATGTAGCAAATTTATTCTTCACGGGGGTTGTTAGATTACATGACTTACAAAAAAGTATAGTTTCAAATCGTGACACTAAGTTTGTAGGATATTTTTGGAGGATACTTTCAAAGAAATTAGGGATTGATTTAAAGTTTATTTCTTCATATCATCCTCAAATAGATGGACATACTGAAGTTGTTAATCAGAGCTTAGGAAATTTTCTAAGATGTTTAGTTGGTGATAATACCAAGCAATGAGATTTGGTATTACCTCAAGCTAAGTTTGCATATAATGACTTACTCAACAAAAGTATAGGTAATACTCTATTTCAAATTGTTTATGGATATATCCCTAGGGGTATTTCACAATTAAGGGAGATTGCAAATATTGAGGGATATATGAGAAGTTTTGAAGGAGAAGAATTTGTTAAACACGTGCAAGATTTCCACCAAAAAGTAAGAGAAAAACTTAGTTGGAGCAACCAACAGTATAAAGAGAAATTTGATTTGAAGAGGAGAGAAAATAATTTTAAAAGTGGGTGATATGGTATTTGACGCGTCTACAAAAGGAAAATTTCTTAGTTGTGCCTATAACAAGCTCAAGTGGAAGAAGAAGATTGGACCATGCAAAGTTATCAAGAAAATTTCACCAATTTTTTATGTATTGGAGTTACCTATAGTTTTGGAAATCTCTCCAATTTTAAATTTTTCTGATTTGTATGCTTACTATGAGGGAGAGACATCACATTAGCAAGGAAAGGAGAAAAAATTGATTGAAAAATGGATGGAGCAGCTACCCAAGTGAGAATGAGAGGAATATGAATGTATTTTGGATTCTAGAGTGGTTAGAAAGATAAGGGAAAGGATTATAGTGAGTATTTAGTGAAATAGAAGGAAATACCAGTGAAGGATGCCACATGGTTAAGCCTATTAGAATTGGAATCATTCTCGTTAACAAAAGACAAAAGAGTTGTTGACCCACAACAACAATATCATTAACCTACAACAACACATAATTTTACTTTGTGAGCAAGGCTCACATAATTTTTCTAGCCCCGTAGTTTGATGCAAGGGCATAAAAAATATTTGAATCTTTTTATTTTCCTCCACTGCCATTGCCATGTAAGAGTCATTAAGATTTTAAATTTAATTTTGTTTTCTTTGGAACAACTCAAATATCTACCTATGGCTCATTTAATGAACCATAACAAAGGGAAGTAGAGAAAAACAAGCCTAAGCAGGAATTTTTGAATGCATAAGCAAGTAGTTGGACATTTATGATGGATTTTGAACATTGTAACATAATTTAGGTGAGATTTTGGGAAGGAAACTTTCAAATTTTGTGGTCCTAAAGAAAAAGAATAGAACGAAAGGAATATAACAACAAAGAAAGAAAAATGGGGAAAATATAAAAAAAGTAAGAGACAAAAGAGAATATAAGCAACAAAGGACAACAGAGGAACACGTAGTAGACATGAAAAAGAAAGAGGACATAAGACTTCCAAATTGTTCCAATAATTGTAAATGTGTAAAATGATTGTAAATGTATATTTTTTGAGTTAATGAAATAGAATACTAATTATTCTCATAAGGATATTGACTTCTGAAATTGTGTGTGAATATTGAGCATGTTATGACTGGGTATTGTGTATTCAAGGACTTGTAGCATATGAGTCTATTGTTCTTGACGGATCTTCTTACACATTTGTAGTAATATCTTTTGCTTGCAACTTAGGACTATTTATTCTTGTAGCTTGTTTTATGTTCCTTTAGACCCAAATTTGACTTGCAACAACTATTTTATCCCTTGGCAGAGGTTGTGTGAGTTGCTTACAACAAAAAAACCTCCCTTCTCCACTTGTTAGCTCCCATTTAGTTGGGTTTTTTAGGCACCTATGAGGAGGTGGGTGCCATCATGCAATAAACAATTTAGTTGAAGGTTGATGCATTTCTCCTTTAGGAAAAATATTTGAAGATTTTTTTGGGGGCTTTTAGAAGAAAAATGAATGAAAACAAGGCTTTTGTGTATTGAAATATTAGGTCCACCAAAATGTAATTAATAAATTAAACCATTTTTAAGTTATAGATTATATTAAATGAAATGATGAGAGAATTAGAAAGGATTTATAGATTATAGAAAATAGAAGTGCTAAAATGATAAATTAGATACAAAAGTGGAAATAACTGAAATACAAGAACTTAGCATTAAAGGATGGATCTTACTATCTAGGACACTATTGAGATGTTTAGAATCCATATAATGTGTCATATTCATTTTCATGCACTATCCTCTAAGTTTCACGGTGTCATCTAGAAAAATTATAAAACTCAATTGTTTCCTCAAATTTTGAACTTACTTACACAACAAGAAATAAGGACAACAAAGACAATGAGTTAAATGTATTCTAGAGATTTTTTTCTTCACATAAGGATGTTGGTGTCCCACTTTTGTCTTGGAATAGTTGTACAAGTTTTGACATCTTGGAAGGCATGTGAGAGCATATTGACCAATCTTCATGTGGGTTACTTAGGATAAACCATTATTGACATGTAACCATATATAAGAGGGAGGTTGCAGAAAAATCTTGACCAACCTTATGATAGAGTTGGACACTTGTCATGAAAATATAATGCATAGAAGAATACAAAAAATTTGGATTCCTAAGTTTGGGTAGTAAAAATTCTTGGTTATGAAACTATGAAAACATATAAGACATATTCTACTAATAGCCTAGAACATCTTAGACCAAGGTGGGCATTAGGATTTGAGTCCAACTAATTTGGGCACCATACCTACCTTGGTCTTATAGATTGTTTCCAAAACCATCCCATGGTTTCACTTTGTAATTATTCTATAAGTTAGAGCTTGGAATAAGAGGTTGAATAATTTATTTTGCAAGTTATAATAGTAAAAAAGTGTTGTCAGAATTGAGAGGGATAAGTGTATTGATGTAGGTCATCATTGAAAGGTTAATATAGCTTGGATTTCCTTGGGTGTGGATTTTTTTCTCACAAGGGTTTCTCCATGTATATCTTGTGTCATGGTTTATATCTCTTTTATGGTTATTTCCATTTTCATTTAATATATCATGGTTAACGAACTTAGATGCATGTTTTCAATATACTTTCATTGTTTAGTTGTACTATATTTTTTATGATATTTACTAGACATATTTGACTCGAAGAGAGATTTTTTATAAGATTTTAGGAATGTGATTTGTCCTATGCCTCATCCCTTGCTATATATAAGGGTTACCTCATTGTACATGATGTATCATATGCTCATAATCAACTTTAAATTCTATCATTCTTTGGAAAATATTATATAATAATTACTTCTCTCTTATGTGGAAGGTAATTGGTGTTCTATAGAATCCTAGGCCCTTGTGAGCCTCATGGTTTCTATTACATAATATTTGAGCTTAAAATTTACCACTCCCTTCTCATTTTCAGGATTTTTACCAATAATTTTCACACAATGCACCTTGCAGTAAAACATACCTTAGCATTTATTCTAGAAGGCCCAAATACCTATGGATTGATAGTAAACTTGATAGGGTTTGGAAAAGTTTTAGATTTAATATTTTTGAGGGTTTCACCAAAAATTATAATTGTATAAATATGTACATATTATTCATTCTAGTCATGCATTTTTTGCACAATAATAACACCTCTACAAGTTTTGTCAAACTATTTTATAGGTATATTCCTATATTTGCATTGGTGTGGCACCACCGAGGTATGTTTTACTAGTAAAATATGATTTGATCAGTTGGACAATACATTACATATGTCAACATTGTACATCCTATGTCACCTCTAGAGTATGGTGTTGTATCAAAAACTATATCAATATTCAATTTTTTAAATGGTTAAAGGCCCTAGTCACAACCATCTTATGGGGGATTACGCCTATCAATGACCATGCCACCATGAGTGGTCTGATGTTGTGCCTACCTATTCCTAGCATATGATGTTAGTGGGAGAATTGTATTTCGTATATGTTGAGATGTTATATGATCATGTTTTGATATTATCGTTTCATGTCCTAATTCTTTGTCTCCTCTGTGGCTATTTTATTGTTATGCTTGATGTAAATGTCACTGAAGTGTCTGTGTGATTTGATGCCAAGTCCCTTAAAAGGGGATGAATATATTTCATTTGGAGGTTTTCTTGGGATGTGTGCATGATGTGAGCTTGCTCGAGTGATTATTATTATGTTTTGTTTCATGAATATATGTATTAATATAGATGTTATAATTAAAAGATATCATGAAATGTATCATTTAAATGAAATAAAATTATGGATATGATGTTGTACATCATGGTTTATTTATGCAATGCTTTGACTATTTATATGTATGAAGTAGGTACACTTGGTGTGTGCATTGAATGGTTACAAGTACTTGGTATTTCTCCACTTGGCTCCACAAGTCTAAGTATACTCTGATGGTGGTTATATGGGAGATGTCACATTGGCCAGTTATTGTTTTGCCTTACCTGTCATACTCAATTTGAGTACAAGACCCTTGTTATTTTACCTATTTTGACCTGAATATCACCATTATTATGATTTTGGACACCGTAACCCTATTGTGGATGTGTTTGGTTGATGTTTTGTTAAATTTCCTTTTTCCATAATTTAATTCAATTAAATGCTTATATGGATTTAATAATGAAATTATAGGCGGAGTGATATTGGGAAATGAATCTAATTGAGTTTCAGGACTTGGGGGTTATTGGTGGGAGTTTCAAAATGGATAAATGGAAAAATGAGTTATATATTAATTTAATTTGATTTGAATCTTAATTTTCATTTTAAGTAATGTGAAATATGCCTTGTATATATATTTAAAACATAATTTAAAGATGGAATAATAAATTGGACTAAATTTTAATGTCTTATTTTGGATTGGGGAAATCAGGGACTAAATATGATTAATTAGAAAAGAAAATATATTATTTTATTGGGAAAAGAAAAAGGGTTAAAAAAAAAAAAAAAGGGTTTCTAATTTCATGGGGATGTTGAGAAATTGGGAAAATATTGAGAGAGAAAATCTATGTTTTGAGCAATTTGAAAATTGTTGATTGGGAGTACAACTCTTATTAGAATTTGATGAGGTCAAATCTGTTGGGATAGGAATTGAGAAGGGATTGTGCTTGCTTGATTTTGTGACTTCTTGTTTGGTGTGCTTGGTAAATTTCACATTTCAAATTTTGGAGTGCATTGAGGTATTTTCTTTGTTTTAAATTCATTTTTAGAAGAATGATTAGGGGAGTGTAGAATCCTCTCATCTCCTTTTATATTGCAATTTGATTGGTGTAGTGTAGAGCTTTATTTAAATTTTGGGAATTTTCAAAATGACGGGGTTACCATGCCCATTTTTTTGAGAAATGATGAAAATATCATTTTTTATAGATTTTTAAGGGTGTTGGGCTTATTTGCAACCAAAGGGTATTGTTAGAAATTTAATTCAAAAATTTAAAATTTTGATGAAAATCCATTGTGGATTTGGGAATTTCATGTTTTTATGCATTGGAAAATATTGTAAAATTTGAAAGTTTTGTATGAAAATGATTGAATTTTAATGTTTGGAAAAGATGGAACCTTGTGAAATGAGATGTTATACATTGTGGGAAAATGTCATTGAAATTGGAAAAATTGCATTTTGCATTGATTTTCATGCTACACTTGTTGGAGGGTGTGATGAATGTTTTGGAATGTGCTGAGGAAGTTGTACTTCATGAAATGTGATAATATGCATTATGGAATTTTTTTATTTAAATTGGATAAAATTAGAATTATGCATTGGTTTATGTGCCTCTACTTGAGTTCAACAATGTTTTAATTTTAAGACTTAGTCATTTTTGCTTTGTGATTACAAATGGTTTCCTCCATTGGTGAATGTGCCCAATGTGAGTGCTTATGTATGTCATGTTCATGCCAATTGATTTTGTGATATGGATTATCATGTGATGAGTAATTGCCTCTACTATCCTTGTGCAATATGTTTGATGAATGTTTACTCGCCGATTGGCATGAGTGTATACCCTCTCCCAGTGTGTCTTTTGTGAGTGTGTTTTGGCCATCTGACCATCTCCTAGCATGGTGGGAGTGAACCTTGTTGGTTTCATGTGGTAGGATTGAATAGAAACCATTGTTAGAGTTCAAAGGTTTGAGGACCGAATCAACATCAATATGCTCTTCACAATTATTTATTCCTTTGTAACTAGTTTAATTGAATGTAAGTTAATTGTTAAAGTACATTTGAGCCCTTTCATTATGTAATCATAATGTACTTTTAATGTAATTTGTAAGTGGACCTCTCTTGTGAGTTGGCTTGTAATCCATTTTTGAAAGTTAGTGTTTTTAGCCTAGTTTCATGTCTCGGTGTTGGTATTGAGCACGATAATAAACGTATAAAGATATAATTATGGCATGGAGGCTTAAAATAAACTAAAGAACATTTGATTTTGTGTTTAAAATTAACTTTGTAGTCAAATTTCATAGTTGGGCGGCCTGGTACTCCACTTAGGCGACCTCATCATAAGCTAAGTTAACCCAACCTCCCAAAAAACTAACACTAATAGGGCTGCTTGGTAGCAAGTGGGGTGGCCTAGTAGTATACTGGGGTTTCCTGGTATTATATTGGGGTGGCTTGGTGGTATACTGGGGCGACTTGGTTTTGTAAGCCAAAAAATGCATTTTTTTTAGCTAAGTGTGTTGGGGCGGCCTCATCCCCATAAAAAAATAGAATGTAAATCCTCTTTAACCATTAATAGATAGAGGTTTTCTAAGACTAATATCCTTGGTGGCTAATTTTTATGTCCTTTATTTTATCCGTGGTGATCATTTTCATCAACTAGGTCTTCAAAAACCTAGTCAAGTTTTCTCTCTTTTTGGTCTTGTTGGTGCCTCTTTGTTTCAAGACCTTAAGTGGGCAAACCATTTAAAAAAAAAAAATCATCATGTTACTAGGGGTCTAGTTATGTTTGGAACCTTTCCTTAAGATACTTCATTGAGGACTTGTGGGTTCTCTTGCATCGTTTTGCATGCACTCTTCTAAATTTGGTCGTTTGGCAAACCTAGGGTTAGGGAGATTGTGCACCTTGTCTTGTGAAGTCTTAGGAAGGTTGTAAACCTTCATGGTTGTTCTTGTTAGTATTCACAACATTCCTCATAGGCCTTGAGGTGTTGTTTTGTAGTATATTTACATTTGTGTGATCTCACATCTCAAGGGAAGTGTGTGGTTTGTCTAGAAGTGACCATCATCATTCTAGTTAGTAGAGAGTTTGTATCTCCTAGGACAACCTCGATAGGGAGGTTGGAGGAATCAATCACTGATTCCTGCTCTAGGTCTTACTTGGAAGACCACTATGGTGTCTTACTCCACCACCTAAACCTATAGGACCTTTTTCTAGTTTGGGATCCCCTGGTTCTCCTTGCCAACCCAACTACCATTCCAACTCTACCTACCAAGCCAACCTTGGTGCAAGTTTCTCAATTCTTCCCTTAGCCCTTAATCCAACTTCTTGGATTTAGTTTTGCAGGGGTGTGGGGATGTTTCTACTACCTACAATCCATCCTACTACGGTTCTTGAGGGTCCCCCTAACTCCATTTACTAGTCGCTTCCACCAAACCCTCATCTAGGGTTTTAAGGCTACTAGCCCTATGAGCTCCAACTAGGCCTCCTTCTTCGAGAAATTAGGTTAGTTCTCCAAAGTTTCCCAAAGAACTTCCAATCTTTCCTTGGGGTTCCTGGTCCTTATGCCCATCCCTCAAAGATTCTAGAGGTCTTAACCCTCAACTGTCAGTACACAGGCTTAACCTTCAAATTGGCAATTTAGGCTTTTTGTTTAAGTTCTTCTGGCCTCACTGCAACTGTTAGAGTTTCCCTGCTCCCGATGGATTGATGGAGCTTCCTCCTTCATTCTATTCCTTGGCAAGGCTTATACCTGCCCTTTCCACATTGTGATTTGTCAAGAAATGGTCACCCCTGCAAATCAAGTGCTTTGCACTTCTTGTCTTCCCTAGCCGGACACTTCCTGGTTCGCCTAGGAGAATACTCCCATGGTGCTTACAGAACTGTCAAGAACTCCTAACCCTACAGTATGTACAAACATGGAGTCTAGTCACAATTCCCAAGGGGCCGTACAGTATGTACAGTGGGAATGTGATCTAAACCTCCATTCTTCTCAACTGTCTGTTAGATCAGCAATTAGAAGAAAACAAACTAACTACAAACAAAGCTTGGAAATTGAATCAAACTAACAATTTAGTGACACACAAATCTTGAAGGAAAACTCCTCTACATCCTACACTCACTGCAGTATCACATTCAATCCATTAAGACAACACTTGAATCTAAAAATCAGGAAATTACACAAACTTATCACTTTGTTTTCTTGAATTCATAAATGTCAAACATTTCAAATGCTTCCCACAAACTCGAATGCTTCCAACCCTGCTTTCAGGTCGACGCACCCCATAAATAGGTCATCAAAAAATAGTTATTCATACCCATGGTCGAGTGTAGCTCCAACCATATTATGGCAAAGTTCCAAAAAATGGAACATTTTGCAACTACTTGCCAATTTCTAGAAACCTAAGCAAATGAGTTCCAAAACTCATGAAGCTTTTCCAAACATTAGTCTAATGAGCAAGACATATTCCTAAGCTATCTCACCTACTCAATGGTCAACATGACCTTCATTGAAACATACCAAAAATGCAAACCTAGATTAGATTGCCTAGTGTTTCCTAGTGTTCCTAGACAAACTGTATGGTCCCAAGCACTCACCAACAACCTTTGGTGAAGGTTTGTCCTTGTTGTGTTTGGTTAAATTACTTTAGATTTGTATTGGAGGATGATGATCCCCTCATCCTATTCTAGATTCATGTTGTGAGAGAACACAATTGTGGGTTGTAATCGATCGTCAAGTTGGAGATGTTGTCTTTCTATTTGTTGTTCTTCAAGGTGGATTTATCCCATGAGTGATTAGTCTTCTATTGTTTCCACCTTGATTATTCAATGGTGAGGCCTTTTTTATCATCATCTTTTATGGGACACTTGTGTGCATGTTTTTTTGCAAGTGTGACATGTGATGTCGTATATTTGGTATTGTGGTTGTTGTGTTTTAGAAAAAAGTTGTTCGGTCAAGTTTTGCCTTGTGCTTTGGGTGGGGAATTACACGTGATCCATTACCTTTGTTGGGAATTGAAACCAATGCTCTAATAGACACACATCATGGATACCACTATTCTTGGGTATTCCTCTGAGTTACACTACCCCTACTAGCCAATACTACATCACTCATATAGGCTTCAACAACACAATAATGGAAAGGGTTTGTTTTTTAACTATAAGGGGGAAATTTTTTATAGGAAGAGTAACTTTCACTTAGAGTCTATTTTTCAACTTCTTCAGCATTGGAAAGGTACTTCTAATAACTTGTATCCACCCACTTGGTTATTTTAGGTTTTACAATATGTAGTTTTTATTTTAAATTAAAATTAGATTTTTCATGTTGGATTGTATTTTGGAAATATTGCATAAGTGGCCATTTTTCTTACTCGTGAGGGGATTATGTTACACCTTGTTGTCTATTCACCAAATACTATTACCTTTATGAGTAAATATGTTTTTAATACATGGTTATGTCTTGATGAATTTCAATGGATGAATGAAATGTATGAATATATGCATTATGATGAATTATTTTTTAAATAATTTAATGATGCTTATGATATATGATGAATGTGATTTATATCTTATCAAATAACTACAATTTTTTTTCTCTAAGTTGGATGCAGGAAAGGTTTGAACCCTCCAGAGGGGGGGGAGAGTATCAGCCAGGAGAGGAGGTTGGTATGGGAACCATTGGTGTATCTATCTGAGTAGAGGCACACGCTCGTTGCATAGGATAGAGGAACCTTGTCGAGTCAATATGAATTTGTGTCGGTAAGTGATAAGCCTAAGTTGATAGCTACTTGGTTGATAGGAAAGTTAGGTTTAGATGTCTTTAACCCTCCTTGATTGTTTCGTCAATTTGAATTATAGTGTTAAAACTCTTGTGATTAGCATATGTTATGTATTGTGTATTTAAATATATGTGGATGTATGCATATGTAATATATATATATGTATATATATGCGATGGTGCATATATATCTACGTATGTAGGCATGAGCATACGTAGATAGTAATATCTACGTTTACCCATACGTAGATACGTAATACATATGTGGGCACCCAAATGGATATATATTGTATATATATGTTGATATATATTTATGTATTATTATATTTAACTAATTGTTATGAATATATATTAATATACATATATTTACATGAATGTTATATATACATATTTATTTATTTAAGTGATTATTATATATATATATATTTAAGTAATTGCTATATGAATATAAATATATTAATATATATATATATATTATTGTATACTGAATTGAATATATTATAATATATATATATATAATTCTAAATACATGATGGCAGTCATATTGTAAGGCAAGGAATACCATGTGAGGCATGTTAAGGTGGCAACAATGCCACACAAAAGGAAATACTTATAGTTGTTTTCATATAGCTGTTGTAAGTCGTGTAGGCTATACACCATATCATGCTATGTGTAAATATTAATATGCCACACCAATATAAATTTGTTTGACTTAGTAAAAGAGTCATCTAACAACCCACAAAAGGGTGATGGAAAAAAAGGTTGAGTTGCAATTAAATTGGTTGTTAATGTGTATATTATAAGACTTTTTCCTGTCATGTTTAAATCGCCAGCAAGTGAAAGAGGTTGCTCCCAACAAGTCATGTCAATTTTGAAAGGAGATAGAGTTGGTTTGAAAGACATTTTTGCAACTAATTTTGCACAACTAATTCCCATAGCTGGCAAGAAATTTGAGAGGTGGCAGCAAATGAGAAAAATGCAGCTTTCTTTAATGAATCGACCTCTCTGTCATTTGCAGTATAAAAGAAGAGCAACAACTCACTATTTGGTTGTTCTTTTCATTCAATAATTATATGCATTCATTTTTTTATTCTAAGAAGAAAAATATTTGAGAGTTAATAAGGAGAGCATAGAGTATTTGTGAAGTTTGTGAGGAGATTATAGTTTTGAGAGAAAGTGCATTGGAAATCTGTATTCCAATTTATTTTAAGTGTGAGGAAAGGTTGTTATTTTGAGTTGAGGATATGTAGTTATCATTTAGAAGAAAGAGAGAGAAGAAATAGCAGAGAGGAGAGTTGAGAATTGAGGAGGCAACAGTTTAAGGCTGAGCCAATGAGAAAATTTGAAGCAAGGTGTAGCAGGAATTCAATTCGAGCTATTTTAATTTAGGCATGATTAAAATACCTCTTTTTACTTCTCATTCTAAATCTATATCTAAGATTTACTATTATTTGAAATTTATTATGCTATAATTGTGTGCAAATTATTACTATTAGAAAGTATGTGGGTGCATCTACAAATAGCTAGATTATTTACGCGTGGAGCTAATTTAGAAATACAACGAGATAAGTTGGTTTAGGGAATCATTTGAGCATAATAAGTAGTTATCTTGAATAACATTGATAGATTATGATGAAACACATGATTTTAAGCATTATGTATGAAAATGTTTGAGAGAAAGCAAGCCACATTGGAAGGGGAATTCTCTCTAAAGTTGTGTTTAATCCAAAAAACCAACTCGATAGAATAACATAGCAAGAGAAGCTAAGTAGGGTAATATGATATTATCCCAATAATATAGTATTATATTTATAATGTTTGAATGAGTTTATATTTATTTTCAACAAGAGGGTTTGAAAATGTATTGGAAGTGTATATGTCCTTATTATCTATTGAAAGATATTATTTTATATTTTGACCAAGAGTCTATATTATTACCTATTCATAGTAATTCAATCTTAAGAAGAGGACTTTACATTCTCGACCAAACCAAAGCCATAATGCAAGGAGATTTTAAGGTGCGGGAGCATAAATATCTCTCGAGTAGAAATTGTTCTCCAGTTTGGATATAAACTTATCATACATTTAAATATGAGTATATATGTGTCATATGGAAGGAAACTATATATAAATGTCTATACACATACAAACATAGGTACCTTATATAAATTATGTAAAGGATAACTTGGAAGGAAACCGTGAGGAATCTCAAGATTAGTCAAATGCTTCTCAGTTGAGTTATTAGAAGTTAAACAACTTAATATGTTGACTTATTATTGGATATTATTATGAATATAAGATTTAATATTGAATCAAATCAAATGATATTTAATGTCATTAATAACTAGATTGGTTATGACATCCTAGAAGGATGAAGCCATATTAGGTATGACAACAAGGGTCTAAAACTTAATACGAACAAGTAATCTTTCAAGCTTAATACTAGATTATTATACATATAGACATATTGCCAGTGTTTTAGATTGAGACTAGGTGTATCTAGTCGATGATATGGTGTCATCATTATTAACTAATTGCATACAAAATATGAGATTAGTTACTCCCATGGTTAAAAATAAGGACTTGAATAAGAGGAAGTTGCTAGATCCAGATTGTTACAAGTATGTAATAGGGAATTCAAGAGATTTAAGCCAAACCTATATAGTCGATCAATTAGACATTGGTGTGTCATTACTTTTAAAATAAATCTTGTTCATGATAATTAACCTTGGGGTAAATCAAGGGAAGAGTTAACCACAAGTCAATAGAGTTTCCAAGTCGAGTTAGAGGTGGATAATCTTATGACACTGCTTCTTAGAAAATGGATTGATTATTTATATCAAAACTTTAGCCAAAGTAGGTGTAAAAGTCACTAACACTTTGTTGGTTCACTATGCTCTGGGTTTGCATAACTTGTTAGTGATGCTATTCATAGTTGGAGGATATTCATTTTTGTATGGCCATATATGCTATGTAGGACACAATACTATTGACTCAGATGGAATTACTAGAGGTTTCCATACCAAACTCTTCGTCGAAGGGTAGGGACACTTATAGTTAGGAAGATGTGCAGGGGACCACTAAGTTTTTGGTTGGAGGGAACATACTTGGGTGATTCTCTCCCTCTTGTAGATGAAAATTGAGGCTTGTAAAACAGAAGAAGTGTGATCCAAATGAGGACACTTCACCTTGAACTCTTGAAAGTTATGAATTTAAATTTATGATCATGAATCTATTGTAATTTGTATTTAAAAATTTGAGTTTCATTTACTTGGAATTAGGTAATGTTGTTTTATTTATGTAATGACATGTGAAAATTATTTATGTGATGTGCAATTATGTTATTGAAAAAATTTAAAATTCTCTATTTTTGGAAAACTTGTGTTATTCATTTTTTAAGTTAAAACTTAGGTGAAAACTGTTGAGTAAACATTGGGTATGTTACATGTGGTATCAGAGCTACCAGATTCAGCACTCGGACCTATGAGTTCATTACGTAAAATTTTCCTCAAACATTATTAGTAGTTACTGCTTGAAAAGTTCTTATGCTAGAATGGTAGGGGATATAAGAACAAGGAAAAAAACAAGGAAGTTAATTTCTTGAAACTTGTCTAACTCTGGGACTAAGAAAGAGTCATCTCCAGAGGTCAAAGTAGTCAAACCAATAACTCATAGATAGATGCCCTTGGATTGTGATAGCAATGCACCAAGGTTTAGTAAAAAAGGTTATGGATGAGTATCTACGAGTGCATCCACCCTTCAAAATTGTTTTATTTGACTCTAAGGGAGAGAAAGAACCTGAGGAGATCCCTCTTTCTAAAAGAAACCTATAGTTGCAAAAGAGTCAAAGATTATGTATTAAATAAGGATACTATGTAATTCACATATAATATAACAAAATTTTCAATTTTATTAAGTCAAACAAATAAATATGATTAATGTCTATTGATACAAATGTTAAATTAGGGGAAATAATTGTAAGAATAAACTAAAAACATTAGGTGAAGTAGAAAATTCAACATGATTCAAATCAAAACAAACTATGGAGGTAGCCAGGAGGCAAGACAACCTTCTGATAACCCTGATTCAAAATAAGATTAAATCACAACAATGATAATTGAAATCAAGAATAAAATTTGGTACCTTGGAGTAAAGGTCAAAGGCAAGAGTATCTCAAAAAAGGAAGCAACCCACAAAGGTGAAGATGAAAATTGACATTATCTCACCACCCAAAATGGGCATCGTCAATTTGGAGTCAATCCATGTTAATGAGAAAAGAAACTGACTAACCCTTGAAGTATTTGAAGTTATGAAAAAGGTGAATCCATCAAAAAATTTAGACAAAATAAAGTTGGTTGCAAGGAAAAAGCTTGGTTAGTAAAGTAGGCTAACCAAACAAGAGCTCAGGTAGAGCGATATTTGGACAAAATTCAAATTGAACTTCTAAGGTTCTTATCATGAGAATCTGTAAGTAGCCCCTTTAGGATCTTTTGATTTCAACCTCAAAATAAATTGGTTATGAGGTTGTAGATAGGGAAAATATGTCGACATAGTTGATCTGATTTCTAACATAAACTTCTTCTGAATCCTTTTTCTAGAAGCTTCTCATCACCTGTCATCTCTTAATTAGGTAAATCATTATTTATCTAATTAAGTATTTCTCCTCTTTTGATTAAATTAATCAATTTAATTTAATTAACCCTAAAATCCCTCTTTAATTAAATAATTTATCTTATTTGATTAAATCCCTAAAGTCTTCTCATTAAATTGAACAAATTATACCTTATTTAATTTAATCTAACATCATCCCCTTTAATTAAATAAATCAAAATCTTTATTTAATCAAAGTCTAAATCATTTTCCTCTCAATCTTGATTTAAATAAATCTTAAAATCTAAGTCAAAAGTGTCAAATCACCTAATCTCTCATTAAATTGATCAAATCTTGATTAATTTAATCTCAATCACTAAAATCCTCTAGAGAATGAAACTTGCACAATAAATCAATTACTTTGATTTATTAAATTTCCTATTTTCTCTCAACATGGAATAAAGGAGGAATATTCCCTCAAATTTGAATTCAAAATCCAAGTGGATTTGTCCTTCCAACAAAGCATTCACTCCGCTTATAGGTCCTTGTGCATTGAGCCAAGTGGCATTTATTTCATTCATTTCTCTCTCTCACATGTCATTTCCTCAAATTCAAATTCCACCTAATGGCATTTATCATGCACATTGACCAAAATGTCCACAACCTTCAACCATTCACATCTTGACAAGTGGCACTGGGCCATTGGATGTTGAATGATCCCACATTGCTCAATTCCACTCTCTTCCATTTTGGAAATCTATAAACGAGAGACTCTTCCTCTCATTCTATCATCCACAATTTGAGTAAACTTACTATAATCAACTTCAACCTCATCCAACATTTTAGCAAAGTTACTCTCTTCACATTGAGAGCTAATTTTTTCCATTTCACATCAAGTGTTCATCACTTTCATAGTTTCATAGCTAGGTTATGTCAAAATCTCATCAAGGAGATTCAATCATCCACCAATTATCGCAAAGCTTACAAAGGAGTTGGGAAAGGTCCAATTTCGACACACCAATTGGCACCAATTCTCTCATGGGATCAAGAGTTTACATGCTTAATTAGGATTTTACTTATCTTTCCATGTTTTGTTCTTCATTTTCCTATTTTGAGCATAGTAAATGGATTTCATGGGGAATCCTTGTTTTATCTTGCATATGAACCTAACTATGTGTTTGTTTGTTGTGTTTGTGTTGGAATAAGATTGGGGTTCACATTTTGGCGCTAGAAGGAGGGCTGATTGGGAGAAAATCATCACATTTTTCCAAAATTCTATGACTTTTTGACTTTTTTTTTTGTTTTTATGAGAAACTACGCCACATAAAGTCACACGGCACCATATTACACTGCTTTCAGATAGGCGACACTATATTGCACTGCTCTAACCTTAAACTCCACCACACCTGCTTTCCCGCCCAGGAATTTCAATTTTTCAAACTTCATTGTGGATCTCTTAAACCCAAACTACACCGCATGCTCAAACTGTGCCACATTTGTGCTCTTTGTCTTCTACAGAACACCACACTCAATCGAGGTACGATGCTATATTGCACTGTGGGATTTCTAAACTATGCTGCATTTGCTGACTGCGCCACTGGGTGACAGTAAAAAATTTAAATTTAATTCTTTTCAACATGTGCTTTTTTTTATTTCTAGATTTTTGAACTTTTAACTTATTGGTTGTCTCTGCATCTTCTAGGTCTAATCATTTTGTAGGTTAGAGCAAGGAAGAAAGAAAAATGGAAGGCTACATTATGATGTCATTCTCATCCCATACTAAGTGTTTTTGAACACTATAGTGTTGTTTAACACTTTTAGAGGATTCTCAATCTCTTTTTAAGAAATTTGTTATCTTTCATGTTTTAGCGAACAATAAATTTTCTTTTGGGCTCTAAAAGAACAATACAAATTTTCTTTCAAATTTTGCAAACAAAAGGCTTAAAAAGAACCTTAGAAACAATTTACTAGATTTGGTTTAAGATTTAACAATTGAACAAGGCAAATCACACATCTGATTTGGTGGTATAAAAAGAGTTCATTTTTTCTTTGTGGACTTAAAATGAACAAGTGTTATTTTGTTTTGTAATTAATTACTCAAAGTAATGTCATCAAAAGGACGTATGCGCTTCTCTTGCACCTCATGATGATCTTGAGAATCAAAAGCTCTTTTGGTGATCTTAAGTTGAGTAAAATAATTGCCTCCACATTTTCATTTTGGGATTAAAATTGAACCAATCATGTGAGTGTGAGCATGGTATATTGTGAGTGTTCTCCCTTTGTTTTTCAACGAAGGTCAAGTGAACTACAGGATATGCTAGTTTGCTTTTGTTTATCTTAGCGGGCCTGCCTTGTGGGAAAAAGTAATCACCCAAGGGAATGACCCAACCAGGAACACGCTAAAGCCAAACGACTTCCACCCGGGATATAAGTGAGGATATTGGAACAAAGGCTAATATCACAAGGATTATTTTGATGAGAAGGGAAAAAATGGTCTCTCACCATACTGGATAGTCCCCCACGAATGAAATGCCCGCATTAAAACCCCTTGTTTAAGCAAAGGCCAAAATCCTATCTATTTATTGGTGCAAAAGGTCATGTCCTTTGAAGTCGCCCGACGTATACATGCAGTTTTTTTGTAGAGATGAAAAGTATGCCATGGGAGATTCATGGGTACTGATGCTTGATTGACCCGAGAAACGAGTGCACTGTAAGGGGGAGCCAGTGTGGTCAAGCATCTAATCATCCACACAGAATATGCGCAGCTGAATTCATCCAAGTGGGAACCGAACAAATATTGTCTTTTCAGCCTAGGGATTGTGCATGTTCTTGAAATCAAAACACATTGCTCGGTCCTCAAAACATTTGAAAACAAACATTCACAAAAAGTTTCAAATTTCAAACGCTTTGGAGAAAACAAATATCCTTTGACGAATCTAAGTGCTCTTGCTTGCCATAGGGATGATATCCTTAGAGGTTTCTAAGTGCTTGGGTTTAATCATCATTTGTTTTCACTAAAGTCAACCTAGGAAACTATGCTCTTGAAACCTTGATTTTCACATAATGGACCTTGTGGAATGAAAAGGAATTGAGATAGACATTTAGTTTGAAATCATAATCAAGAAGTTTGTTTTTGGTAAAAGGAACTCATTAAGCAAAGATAATGACAATTGGACCTCACATGTGTTCTCTCAAATGATTTCCCGTAAAATCAAAATCCAAAAATAAAGGTTCAAGAAACTTAGTCTAAAAGCTCCTGAGGAGCGTCTCGAAAGGCTTTTTGAAGTTAGAGAAAGATTGGTATACAATTTCTACAAGAATGTTTCAAAGAACAACCCAAGTTTGTATGAGTTCTATTATCAACAAAATCCCGAGCTTTTTGAAAGGTTTGCTTTTCTCACATAAAAAGTATGGCATGTTCTTCAATATCGAGGTCTTGTAAGAAAGAGTCTTGTCTAGGTCAAGTCTAGGATCAAAATCATCACTCTCATCCACCCCTCCATCATCAAAATCAAATCTCATCTCACCAAAAAACTCTTGAGAACTTTGAAACAAAATTCATGCTAAACTTAAAGGGAAAAATCAGCATCACCTTGGTTGACTTAACACACCTAGTCAAATTATCAATCCTCTTGAAAAAATTTACCTCTAGGATAAAACAACTTCCTAAGGTTTACTAGTTCATAATCACTTTAATTGGCTTAACACACTTAGTCAATTCATTCTCTTGTATGAGTTTTCTCTAGGATAACACAACTTCCTAGGGTTTACAAGTTCATCGTCATCTTGTTTGGCTTAACGCACCTAGTCAAAATATCGAAATCAAATCAATTCAATCCCTAAAAAGTTTAGCATCCCCCCCGAAAAGTCCTTCTAGAGTTTCACTCATCTGCATCCTCCATCCTCCATTTATTTCATCATCACCTTTATTTTTAATCCTTAGACTCTCCTAGTTCTCCTTTTGGACCTAGAGATTAAGATCAAACGATCTCTATTTTATGGTTCAAACAAGATCACAACAGAAGAGGAACATGGAAATCACCAAGGAAACATCAAATTCAAGTGACCTAAGCCAAGTGACCTCCGAAGTAAACCTTGCAAGATCAAACAATCCTCCAAACAATTCCTCTCTGCCATCACAAAACCCTCACGAGGAAGGCAATATAGAGGACATCCTCGACGATGACTTGGGAATGACGCAAGAGGAAATAATTGAAATGGTTCAGAATCCTGAGAATCATAGAATTTTCAATGCCATGTTGAAACTTAATCCCTCTCTATATATACGTGCGCTAACGAAAGAAGGGGCCAAACTCCCTTCTGACGTTGACGTAAGTACCAATATGGAAAGGCCTCTTACAACCACACCCCTAATGTCAACATCACTTAGGAAATTCCTCAAATCATATCAACAATCGCATCAACCCCACCAATT
This sequence comes from Sequoiadendron giganteum, assembly GCA_007115665.2. Classification (NCBI taxonomy): domain Eukaryota; kingdom Viridiplantae; phylum Streptophyta; class Pinopsida; order Cupressales; family Cupressaceae; genus Sequoiadendron; species Sequoiadendron giganteum. Next base: position 43,366 of record VCHN02000248.1, read on the forward strand.
GTTAACAAGGGAAGCACCATGTTTTGTGAATTACAAAAGCATCGCCTTATAAATAACAAAGAGGTAAATATCAACATCACAACGGATAAATCTGTCTCGGTAAATCCATTACAACCATATGTTCCACTCACCCTCCATAATCATATGGACTCATCCTCATTTCATGCAACACCAACCTAACCACTGAACATACAAACTTCTCTCCCGATGATTTCGCAAGGGGAAGGTGGGTTATTCAAAACAGGGGCAATCTTTGACCCCTCCTTGTCATCACTTTTTCAAGGGAACATACCATCATTCCCTCCATTACTGCTCACATCCATATCACCTCTTGGGTTGGGTCTTCCCCCTACCCTCCGCTAATTTTTTAGACCAAAGAAATAAGAACATCATATCAAGCCCTTCTTTTTCCAATGGTATCGCAACAACATACGATAACCATTCAAGCCACCACAATGATACACACGTCCATTGGTCCCCAAATCTCTCAAAGCTTGGTTTCCCAAGGACCAAGCATTTGAATCACACCACCCACAACTCAAATCCCAATCACCAACACGATCCCTCCACTCACCACAATGGTCAATACCATCCCAAATCAACCACCAATTCCACCAAAATCCAATATGATGAATTCATTCATCACCATGATTTAGGCAGTCAAAAAGCCACCCACCAAAGGGTACTCCAAAACCAACAAGTTGCACAACTAGCCACCCAACAAGCTACACAAGACCAACAAGCCCAACAAGATGTGCAAGCGACACAAGCATCCCAACAAGCAAAGGATCAAGCTCAAGCCCAGCACCAGGCTCAACAAGCACAAGCACAGAACCATGCACAACTGAAAGCAATCCATCAACAAGCATACTAACAAGCCCTGCAAGATTTTCAGGAACAACAACAAGCTTTGTTGGCGCAAAAACAACTAGACCAACAACAAGCTTTGTTGGTGCAACAACAGCTAGACCAACAACAAGCTTTGTTGGCGCAACAATAACTAGACCAACAACAAACTTTATGGGGACAACAACAACAAGATTTGTTGGAACAACAACAACAAGATCAAAAACAAGCGTTGTTGGCACAAATGCAGGCATATCATTATGTCTTAAACGTACAAAAAATCTTGCAAAAAACCCCCACCAATACCCCTCTTATCAATCAAACATTGAAAACACCTCAAAACACATTCATCCCACCTCCTGATCCATAAAACGATGTTGCAGCACAAATCAAACTTCTCTCGCAAAAAGTGTTGGACCTCCAATCAGGAAAAACAACCAGAATGTTAGGCAACTTGTGCCCCTATCCATTTGACAAAATTCTTACAATGGTACCATTCCTAAAGGGATTTGAGATCCCCAAATTTGATAAATATAATGGGATGGGAAACCCTGAAAATCACGTTAGGGAGTTTCAAGTGCATTGTATGGAGGTTGCATATGATGACAGATATCTAATGCAACTTTTCCCTCAAAGTCTGACTGGTCCTGCCATGGAATGGTTCTCTCGCCTACCCATAGGCATCAAAACATTCTAGGAAATTGTGGAAGCATTCCTTAAAAACTACGCATTTAACATGGGTGCAGATGTTAGTTTGGAATAACTATCAACACTCAAACAAAGAAAAGGAGAGCTATTCACATCCTTCTTGCAAAGATGGTGATCCAAGGCCAATCAGAGCAAGTGGACCATGCCAGAAGAGCAAAAACTTTGAACAATCATAGCCAATCTAGATGAAAACTTGGCGTTCTACCTAAAAATTCAATGCATCACAATGTATGATCAGTTGATCCCAAAGGCGTTCAATATCGAAAGAGCCCTTACTATGCGAGGGGGCGCATCAAAATTTCCTGCACAACAAGATGACTGCTCGACCACTAGTTATAATGATAAACCTCAAACATGGTCGAGGAACAAAAATATCACAAACAACAGAGTGGTTGATGCTAAGGTGGTCATCAATTCCCCTAAGCAGAACATCCAGACCCATCACCAACCACAAAATCACAATTGCAATAATGTGCAAACTAATACGGTGGCACAACAACAATTGGTTCCAAACAATCAAGGAGGACCACCTCCCCAAAACAAGTATCCTCCCAAGTGGAAATTCACATTCCTTGGGGAGCTAATCGAATCCATAATGAAGAAGTTGGTCAAGGAAAACCTTAACAAAATTTCCAATTCTGAGCAATACACGGAACCCATGATAAAACCACCATGGTACAACGAAAAATCCTTTGTGATTTTCAAAAAATCAAAGGGCACAGAACCACAAATTGCATGAGGTTGAAAAAAATCATCCAAGACCTCATTGAGGACAAGATCATAAATATAAAAACACCAGCTAGAAATCAGGACCTCAAAATATACACGAATCCGATACCGAATCACAATCAAGGAAATAACCAAGGGAACAACAAAGGGAAGCAAAAGTATGCTAGTGCAAACCTGGTATACGAAGACATTGTCACATGCATAGATGAAATGGTCACTGTCATTAGTGTCAAAGGAGCTAACGCTGATTGTGGAGTCACCACACATAGCGACAAGGCTACTATTGTAGGGGAATCACAACCATCTAAGACCCCCATTTCAAATCCAAAATCCATTCCCTATGATTATAGCACCATTGACCAGCTAAAAAGAACCCCCACTCAAATCTCCATCATGGAGTTATTGAAAATTTATGCCTCCCATAGGAAAATTCTTGATGAAGCATTAGCTATGTCCATTGTCTTTGCTACCCTTGATATAGAACAATTATAGGCTATGGTTGGTAAAATCGTTACTCCAAATCTCCTCACCTTCTCCGATAAAGACTTCCCTGCCCAACCATCTCACAATTGTGCACTTCACCTTCAAGTGATGGTTCACAAGAAGAAATTCAAAAGGGTCCTGGTGGATGGGGGTGCAAGCCTCAATATTTATTCGCTTAAACTCATAAAAAAATTGGGAATCTCAGAGGACTTCATCGACAAAAACAAAGGCATCACCATCAGAGCATATGATGACCAAGAAAGAATGTCTCAAGGCACCATCAGGATCCCAATCCAAGTAGGGATAACTACCATGGAAACCACATGTTAGGTCCTTGACCTTGACTTGCCCTACAACATCCTCCTAGGATGCCCATGGATCCATGGAATGAAGGTGGTCGCCTCAACATTCCACAAATGCATCAAATTCTTATACAATATGAGGAGGTCACAATACATGGTGATTCAGAGCCATTTGCCTATTACAAAAACTTGGAAGCCAAGTTTTACAAAATTCCCCAAGTACCAAAAAATGATGAAGGCCCATCCACTCCCTATATAGACCCATCTAACCTTGACTCCACTTCTGTGACATAGACACCATCCATCCCTGAAATATCTAACACCAAGCTCATGATCCAATACAACGGGTGCGAAGATTACAGAATGAGAAAAAATGCTTTTGTTGTAGGAGAGTTACCTCAATCTCTTAGGTCGCATGGGCAACCTCAATCAGTTGAAACACCTATCCACACTTTTAGGGAAAATCCTTCTAGATTCCGCTGTTGGGGGGATCTAAGTCAGGAAAATGTGGACGAGGGAGACATTTCAAGCACGCTATACCATAACGAAGGACCCACACCCACTCTACCCATGGATGTAGCCAGTAGAGGACTACAAATAATGCTTGGTATGGGCTACAATAGAAACGAAAGCCTTGGAAGGAACAATGATGGATGACTAGAGCCCATCATTGTAGAAAGATGAATGAGAAACCTTGGCCTTGGATGTATCCCTCTAAGTATAACCGTATATGGCATAGGTACCCCTAGTAGAGAAGTTAGGTCTCCTCTTCAATTATCGGCAACCGCCCTTCAACTACCCATATCCACAGGTTTGCCCCTAGATAATTTCACTTTTGACATAACTGATGTCTGCACCAGTAGTGATGATGAGGATACCATAACTGGCCTTCCCATGCTTTTTGAGGATTCCTCCTTATTGATGATTAGTGCCTCACCCATTGAGTCGAACCACCAAACTTACGAAGTAAACCTAGTTTACCCACAACTCATCGTCTATGACCAATGAGGACCACCGATTCTAGACACATTCAAAAACGATGAGGCACTCTCAAAATTCATGGGACTAAGGGATACAGTTCCATACAGAGATCACAAGGATGGGTTCGACATCACACTGAACACCCAGGCCTATTATTGGGAGACGATTGAGTCCTTCATTCGCAAAAGAAAAAGAATGAGAACAAGCTCAGGGTCATTGAGTGAAAACCACACTGTGGCACTTTCTAACCAGATAATAGTAAAAATAAAGGATGCATCCAATGGTGAAAACCTCTCTGAGGCATCGGAGGATGAAGGATTCAGTCTCCCCCCTATTGCACTTCATCAGGAGAAATCGGTAGTGTTGGCAGAACAGTGCAATCCTGTCAATCTGGGAATAGAAGCAACACCATAGATCACCTTCTATGCCGAATCACTTCTAAGAGAAGAAAAATAACTATTGGCTAAATTTCTAGAGAAAAGAAAGGTGAAATTGGCATGGAGCTATGCCGATATGCTGGGTCTCGATCCAGAAGTCGTGGTTCATCATTTGGCTATTTACCTTGGGGCAAAGCCAGTAAGGCAAAAATTAAGAGAAAAGCACCCTCAGATAGCCTTGCTAGTCAAGGTAGAATTACATAAACTCTTGGACATCGGCTTTATACGCCCAATTGATTATCCAAAATGTGTATCCAATCTTGTACCAATTTCAAAACCAAATGGGGGAATCCATATCTGCACTGACTTTAGAGACCTTAACAAAGCATGTCCCAGGATGATTTTCCACTACCTAACATTGAAATGATAGTGGAAATGACAACAGGACATGAGATGCTATCACTAATGGATGGCTTCTCGGGGTATAACCAAATAATGATCACAAAGGAGGACCAACATAAGACAACATTTACATGTCCATGGGGCACATACTATTGGAACATGATGCCATTTGGGCTAAAAAATATAGGGGCAACATATCAAAGGGCCATGACACTAATATTTCATGACATGATACACAAAACTGTCAAAGATTACATGGATGATATATTGGCCAAATCAAAGAAAAGATAGG